>JBBPLF010000815.1:0-15233 GCA_038089615.1 Aureoboletus auriporus
CCCCCACCGCCACCATCACCATCACCACAATGAAGATGATGACAGGATGGCGCAATGGTGCATCCACCACACAATGATGACAGGACAATAGCACACCGACTGCATGACAAGGACAATGAGGGTGAGGAGAGTGCAACAGCACACCCTCCACTATGACGACGAGAATGGTGGCAAGAACAGTGCAATGGTGCATCCATCACCACCACCATCACGATGATGATGATAGGATGGTGCAATGGCACACCCACCATACAATGATGACAACTAGGGTGAGCAACATGCAACAGCACACCCTCCACCATGATGGTGAGGACTTTGCAATGGCGCATCCATCATCATTACAACAATGATGATGATGATGGGACAGCACAATAGCACATCCACCATAGGATGATGAGGGCGAGGATGGTGCAATGGCATATCCACCATCACAACTATGACAATGACAACGGAATAGTCCATCCAGCATGCAACAATGACAATAATGGTGAGGAAAGCGCATCCACCACCATGATGATGATGATGATGATGGAACAGGGCAATAGTAGACCTACCACATGACGAGGGCGAGGAGTTTGTAACAGCACACCCTCCATGATGAGGATGAGGACGGCACAATGGCACATTGTCATATCCTGGATTTCATCCAAGACCAACTCTGGCCACTGCGACACAACTCTGGATATCCTGTGACAACTCCAGTGCAATCTTGTGCACTCAGGTATCTCTGTTCTCTGGACCTTTTCATTTATACTATTATATTCTTCTGTTGTCATCTCATACATACCTTTCATTCTACATCTGTCACTTGTCCCTAGTTTCCCTGACTGTCACTTTTCCCTATTCTATTCTCCATCTGTCATTCCGTACTTACACCTCCATTTTCCATCTGTCATTCTGACCCTTATACATTCTCGCTCCATATCTACCTCTGAGATATTTACACAACTCCATACCTTAGACCCTTCCACCCTCCATATATAAACCCCTCTGTACTCTCTTTGTAACCTCAGTCAAATATCGAATTGAATACTGAATTGAACAACCTTCCTCTCTTCGCTCTGACCTCCCAGTCTCCATCCAATTTCCATCTCTGTTTTCCCCTCTGTTACACTTGAGCCTAATGATTCTTGTGACCTCTGACCTCCAACAAATTTGGGACCTCCAGGTTCAGTAAGGGTGCAGCACATATGCTGAAGTCAAGTCCCGCCAAGACTCCGCTCCAGACTTTGCCGGAGTTATGTCCGTCTGTATAGTTCTAACAGTATATTCAACTCTCATTTGCTAGAACCTGACATCCATGAACACTCATGCTCATACCAGAACAGGTACCAACGTCATCCCTGCACTATCCCCTCGTTATAACCCTCTGTCAATGTTTGGTAGCAACTGCCGAGACCCCGAGTCCACCAACAACTTCCATGGGTTCTCTGCATGACCCACACCCTCCATTTCCCAAGGTTACCCCGAATCTCCAACTTCCGGAGCACAGATAGTCTCTGCCCAGCTTGGAGATGGTGATGGCAAGACAGCCAGTCATCACTCAAGCCAACATGAGGCTACTTTTTGCACTCCAGTCAATGACAACCCTCCTCCTCCAGATGATTCAGACTTCCCCGGAGATGACCCCTCTGATGATAGCTCGGATGGCCCCAATTGAGACCCCTTCAACTCTGAAGGCAACAAAGGTGCCCAAGATGTGCTTGCCCAGCTTGCTAGCACAATCCAACTCCTTGCCTGCTCTGCTTGTAAACCCTCTGAGTCTACTCCACACACTAAAGTCCGGGAACCGGATCAGTTTGATGGGATGGATCCCCGCAAACTCCAAGTTTTCCTGGTCCAGTGTAAGCTTAACTTCCAGGACTGGCCTAGGCCTTTAGAGTGGACCACACCAAAGTCACCTTCACGCAGTCCTACCTGAAGAGCATGGCTCTGAAATGGTTTGAGCCTGATCTCCTCCAGATGGATGGGTTGGATGACCACCCTCTCTGGATGGACGATTTCAAGGAGTTCGTCCTCGAACTCTGTACTAACTTCGGTCCACACAACCCCATCAGAGATGCAAAACACCAGCTCAACCATCTGTCTATGAAAGATGGTCAGAGGATCAACAAGTACGTGGTGGAGTTTAACCACATCACTTCACAAGTCTGTGGATACGGAGAAGGTGCCCTCCAGCATCACTTTTACAATGGCCTCCCTGATTGCATCAAGGATGAGATCTCTCGCATTGGGAAGCCCCCCACCCTCGCCGAACTCCGTATTCTTTCACAGATGATTGATGCATGCTATTGGGAGCCCAAATCCAAAATCAGTTGTCAAACAAAGCCCACCCAATCCTCTTCCTCATCCTCTTTGAAACCTGCCACATCCTCCAATTCTGCCCCCACCTCTGCACCCAACTCCAGTGGTCACATGGACCCCAAGGAGTCCAAAGTCTGAACTGCCAACTCCGCCAACTCTGCCTCGTCCTGAAGCCCAACCTTTTCTCGAAACTTGGAAAGGATGGCAAGCTGACTGCCAATGAATGCAAGCAAAGATTCAACAACAAGCTCTGCATGTTCTGTGGCCATGCTGGCCACATGGCTAAGGACTGCTTGAAGTCTACTTCCAAGGCTTTGAAGGCTTGCACTGCTTCGACTGCAACTCCGGATGCTACACTGGAGGTCTCTTTGGAGACAAAAAAAATAGTCCACAACCTCCCTGACTCTGCACAGGAAGGAGGTTGCACTGATCCCCCCTATGCACTCAAGGAGATTCGACTTAATGCATCTGCTCTCTTAGATCCAAAGTCATTTATGCCCTCCATTTCTCTCCTTTCATATGATATCCCTGCCTTTTCTGCTCTCATAGATTCCAGTTCCTCCGATTGTTTTATAGATAATGCCTTTGTCAATAAACACGCTCCTTCCACCTATTCCGTCCCTCTGTTGCAACTCCGCCTCTTCAATGGAACCTCAAACTCCATGATCATTCAAGCTGTCGACCTCTCTGTCCGCTTCCAAACTGGTGATATCACTCTGATGACATTTTATGTCACTCTGTTGGATGGCTCCTGTTCCCTTGTTCTAGGACACAACTGGCTTACCCACTACAATCTGTTGATTGATTGGGTTTTGAGCAGTATATCTTTCCATTCACCTGAACAGCCCTTGCCAGCACAACCGAGCTCATCTCCACAGCCTCTGGACTCGCCTCCTCTGGCTGACCCTCCCCCATCTGATTCACCACATTTCTCTGACTACAAAGCTCCTCTGATAGTAATCATCAGTGCCCCCGCTTTCATGCTGGCATGTCATCTTGAAGAATCTATGCAATTCAGTATGCAAATCTGCCCCCAAGGGAGTGATCTCTGTGCTGCCTCTACCAACCCCAAACCCATTGATCTCTCCAGAGTTTCTCCAGACTACCACAATTTTGCCAATGTGTTTAGCAAGAGCAAGGCCTCTACTCTTGCCCCTCATTGTGAACACGATCTAAAGATCGACCTTGAGGATGGTGCTTCTCCTCCCATTGGCACCACCTATTCCCTTTCCCCATCCGAGCTTGAGTTACTCTGGGCATTCCTCAATGAACACCTTGCAATGAGTTTCATCCACCCTTCTTCCTCCACTCATGCTGCTCCAGTTCTCTTTGTCCGCAAGAAGGACGGTTCACTCTGCCTCTGTGTTGACTTCCGAGGATTCAACAAAATCACAAAGAAAGACCACTACCTGCTGTAGAGAGCCATAAGTCTCTACTCTCGCATACCATCTAATTGCCACCTGGGTTGTTCTCCATCCTTATCCTTATCCCATTCCTAACGTTTTCACCTTCTACCGCGGCCATCTAAAGTCATTTCTGCACTCTCTCGCATCAACTCGCACCGATTTGAACGAAATCCGCATAGTCCACGTTCCACATCTGCACTCGGGTTCCATCGCTGGTAAGTCTTTTGTTCGCATTGTGTTTATGACTCGTTGTATCAAGTCGTATCATGTCCTAACAACTTGAATTACCTTATCAAATACTTTATTCATATATTTAGTCGTCTCCATACCTTCGACAGGTATTGTGACACATGTATGTACCTTACTTGTTTCAGTCTAGGGTATGCCCAGACTATAAAAGACTGTACTTAGACAGTTGAAATTCATCTTTTTTTCCTTCCATCTATCGTTCCCTTCCATCGCCAACCGTCTTAAGGGCTTCTGCACAAGTCCTCATCGTCCTTATAGTTTTCCACTTTTGCGTTCTTTGCGTTATACTGTGCATCCCATGGATCCACCATAGACTTTCAGTGGAACACTCCAGAAAGTCTCGGGTTCATCATAAAGGCTCTTTCCTGGTCGAAGGGTCCTGGCCAGTTGTCCCTCTTTTTATTTCTCTTGCATATCCCTTTAGGGACGAACATATCGTTCCCTTCTTACCACCCACAGCAGCTATCCAAGGTTTTGTGATTCATATTCCTGAGATCCAGAGCCTTGACTTTCTCTTCACCGCTGTTCCGTATCTCTGATCTCCTAGATGCTCCAAACTGTGCAAAAATTTACACCAAGATTGATCTCTGGCATATGTACCATCTGATCCATATTGCTGAGGGCAATGAATGGAAAATGTCCTTCCAGATGCACTATGGCTCCTATGAGTGGCTCGTTATACCATTCGATCTTACCAATGCTCCGGTTGCATTCCAGTAGTTCGTCAATACCATCTTCGCTGATCTACTTGATGTTTGCACTATAGTCTACCTCGATGACATCCTTATCTACTCTGAGGATATGGCCTCCCATAAGGAGCATGTCTGTGAAGTCCTCTGTCAACTCTGCAAACACGGACTTTACATGAAGCCCGAGAAGTGTGAGTTTCGTATGACCTCCACCGAATACCTGGGTTACTGCCTTTTGCCCTCCAGTCTTATCATGTCTTCAGACAAGATCAAGGCTATACAGGATTGGCTGGAACCCTGGAAGGTCAAGGACATCCAGTCCTTCCTCGGCTTTGCTAACTTTTATCGGTGTTTTATTCATAACTATTCTGATATTGTCGTTCCTTTGACTTGCCTCACTCGCAAAGGCACTCCATGGCTTTTCTCCGACAACTATCATACTGCCTTCCAATCCCTCAAAGATGCCTTCACCTCTGCTCCTATCCTTACCCACTGGTCTCTGGATGCTCTGCTGATTGTGGAAACTGACGCCTCCAACTATGCCATCGCTGGCATTCTTTCGCTCCAATGTCCAGACAATGAGGTCTGTCCTGTCGCTTTCTACTCCCGTATGCTGACTGCTCTGGAGCTCAACTACAACACCCATGACAAGGAGCTCCTCACTATTCATGAGTCCTTCTGGACTTGGCACCACTACCTTGAAGGTTCCGGTACCCCCATCGATATTGTCACCAACCACAAGAACCTTAAGTACTTTGCCACTTCCAAACTCCTGACTTGCCGGCAGGCCTGGTGGTCGGAGTTCCTCTTTCAGTTCCATATGGTTGTCTGTTTCCATCCCAGACGCCTTGGCATGAAATCTGATGCCCTCACTAGATGCTGGGACATCTATCCCAAAGAGGGGGATAAGGACTACGCTTGTGTCAATCCTCACAACTTCCGTCCTGTATTCACTCAAGAGCAGCTCTCTTTGTCCCTCCGAGCAATCTACCTTGCAACTCCAGTCCTCCAAGCCAGCATGCTCTTTGATATTGAACAACTCCACAGTGACATCCTCTCCGCTTTCCCCTCTGATCCCATTGCTATTCAGCACCTTTCCTCTACCGACCCTGCCGATCCCCATTGGTCAGTCAACTCCAATGGCTTCCTTCATTTAGATGACCAAATTTATGTCCCGGACGTGAACAATCTCCATCTCTGTGTCCTCTGTTACAAACATGACCACCCCCTTTCTGGACATTTCAGTCAGAACCAGACATTGGAATTCATATGACATGAATACACCTGGCCAGGAATCAGAACCTTTGTGAAAGACTACATCTCGTCTTGCACTTCCTGCACCCACACCAAAGTTCCTAAACACAAGCCTTACGGACTCCTGAAACAACTCCCCATCCCCGAAAAACCCTGGAACTCCATCTTCATGGACTTCATCGAATAGCTCCCTCTATCCTCTGGATATACCTCTATCCTCGTCATTGTCGATCGCCTCTCAAAGCAATACATCTTCATCCCTATCCATGATACGATCACATCTCCAGAGTTAGCTAAGTTGTTCCTCCTCCACGTGTTTTCCAAGCATGGAGTTCCATCCCACATCACCTCCAATCAAGGCTCCAAGTTCGTCTTACATTTCTTTCGTTCTCTAGGCAAGGCCCTCGACATCCGTTTACACTTCACCTCCAGTTACCATCTGGAAGGAGATGGCCAGATCAAGTGAATGAACCAGACCCTCAAGCAGTACCTCTGGATCTATTGCAACTACCAACAAGACAATTGGTCCAAACTCCTGCCCCTCGCGGAGTTTTCACACAACAATGCTCCGAGCGCAACCACTGGAGTATCTCCATTCTTCGCCAACAAGGGTTACCATCCAAATCTTATGGTCCACCCTGAACAAGATCTCTCCTCCACTCACACACGCAAATACTCTGTCATCCTTGATTCCCTCTACCAGTTCCTCTGTGAAGAGATGGCTCATGCACAAGAGCAATACCAAGGCCCTGCAGATGCTAAGTGGACTCTGGCACTGGACTTCAAAGTCAGCAACCAGGTCTTCGTCAAAGCCAAGTACTTCCACTCTACGTGACCCTTTAAGAAACTATCAGAGAAAAACTTGGGTCCATATGACATCATCACTCAAGCCGGCACTCACTCCTTCATACTCTGTCTCCCTGACTCTATGAAGTCTGTTCACCTCATCTTCCACATCTCCCAACTCAAACCCTCCATATCCAACATCATCCCCAATCAGACTCAGCCTCCATCTCCAGCAGTCGGAGTAGACAGTGAACCAGAGTATGAGATCTCTGAGATTCTCGACTCCAAGATTGATTGTCGATGCAAGACTTGCAAGTTACTTTACCTTGTGCGTTGGTCTGGCTATGAAGGTACTGACGAAGAGTCATCTTGGCTACTTGCTACAGAGCTCAGACATGCCTCCAAACTTGTCCAGGACTATCACGCTTGCTACCCAGACAAGCCTGGACCTCACAATTCCTGACTGGACATACCTTCTGATTTCGGACCCCATCTTTGCCTGATGGCCTTCAAGGGCTCAGGCCTAAGAGGGGGATACTGTCATATCCCAGATTTCATCCAAGTCCAACTCCAGCCACTGTGACACAACTCTGGATATCCTATGACAACTCCAGTGCAATCTTGTGCACTCAGGTATCTCCGTTCTCCGGACCTTTTCATTTATACTATTATATTCTTCCATTGTCATCTCGTATATACCTTTCATTCTACATCTGTCACTCATCCCTAGTTTCCCTGACTGTCACTTTTCCCTGTTCCATTCTCCATCTGTCATTCTATACTTACACCTCCATTCTCTGTCTGTTATTCTGACCCTTATACATTCTCACTCCATACCTACCTCTGAGATATTTACACAACTCCATATCTTAGACCCTTCCACCCTCCATATATAAACCCCTCTGTACTCTCTTTGTAACCTCAGTCAAATATCGAATTGAATACTGAAGCAAACAACCTTCCTCTCCTCACTCTGACCTCCCGGTCTTCATCCAATCTCCATCTCCGTCTTCCCCTCTGTTACACTTGAGCCTAATGGTTCTTGTGACCTCTGACCTCCAACAAATTTGGGACCTCCAGGTTCAGTAAGGGCACAGCACATACACTGAAGCCAAGTCCAGTCTTGCTGAGACTCCATTCCGGACTTCACTGGAGTTACATCCATCTGTATAGTTCTAACACACATCCACTACCATCACGATGATGATGATGACAACGGGATGGAGCAATAGCATATCCACAATAACCCACCACATGACAATGACAATGAAGGCAAGGGCAAGGAGTTTGCAACAGCACATCCTCCATGACAATGATGATGAGGGCATCCACCACCATCACAATGATGGTGATGATGATGGGACAGGGCAATAGCATACCGACCACATGATGAGGATGACAAGGGTGAGAAGAGTGCAATAGTGCACTCTCCACTATGATGATGAGGATGGTGAGGACAGTGCAATGGCACATCCACCATTACAACGAGGACAATGATGACAGGATGGCACAATAGCACACCCACCACATAATGATGATGATGATGATGATGGTGAGGACTGCACAATGGTATGTCCACTGCTGTATATATATATCATGTAGTTTATGTACTAGTAGACGAGTATATCTTGTAAAGTATGGTTGTGCAATATAATATATCATACTACCATTTCATTGTGTGATTCCACCCAAATATTGAATGTTTCTAGCATCGAGCTTAGTGGTTCATGTTGATAATCAATATCTCACAGATTCAATTTGTGCACTGGATCTACAGTTATAATGGGTTTGTATTTGAATATGCTTATTGGTAGTATAAGTAAAGCTGAGAAGTGTAATGTTAATGTTGGGCGTCGAAATGTAGCACAGCGAACACTTGAAGTAGTTTGAAGACTTGTTGTGGGCGAAGCAAAGAGAAGAAGTGTCTCACTACCCAATGCACACACTTGGGGCTCATGGATGTGCTGAGTAACAATGCTGAATTGCGTAGAACTAGCTGGGGAGTACAAGGGGAATCTGGTAGCTACTTATACGATATACTGGACTGCGCTATCCTGTGTGTGCAGTAGGGCTATGCTACTGCGTACTGCGTAAGGCAGGGTATGCAGTTGCAGGCTATGTAGATGAATAAGAGGAACATGAGTCATCATATAAGAAGAATGATGACGAGGAGGGATAGTCCAAATAAGGAAGAGTGACTCAAATGTGACTCAACAGAATTAAGTGAAACAGAATAACCCTAATAAGGAAAGGTGACTCAACCAGAATAAAGGTGTGACTCAACCGGAATTCCGGTGCATCACTCGAAGTAGAAAGATTCAGAAAATTAGCAAGGAGAAGAAGATGAATGTTGGGCGAAAGTACGAGCGGAGATGATGAGTCTGTAAACATAGGGAAAAGATGGGTTATAAGGGAAAATCGTAACATTACCCCCCTCGTAGCGCTGAAGCACCTGCTCAGTGATCTGGGCCATCAATATCTCCCTCATTGACCTCATAGTTGGTGAAGTCAAGGTTGCCATCAAGAAAGCTGTTATCTCAGTCGAGCCCATTGTAAACTGAGCAATTGGCACAAATGTGTCCATACCCATCACATTCCCCACATTGTCTCCTGGGGCATTTGGCCTGGACGTGTCCTGGGGCATGTTTATGACACCATGGACAGGTGTACTTGCTGCAGAAGATATGGACATGATCCGGCTTTCTGCATTGGTGGCAGCAGAGTCATTTCTTGGGGGGACATTCGGGGATGTGGGAGGTGTCAACATTGATAGGGTTTCATGAAGTGCTTGCTTCATCCAGGGATGCTGATCTCATACCTCGAAAGGAGTGGAGTATGGGTTGGAGAGTGTCTGCCAACATGTTCATAGTCACTTGGGGGAGCCTGGGTGGTAACAAGCTCTCATGGAGAGCAAGAGCTCTTCGTTGCATGTCCTTAGGGGCAAGAGTGGGTGATTGGGTGATGACTGGAGAGTCATTCAAAATGTTGGGGGGAGTAGGAGCATGAGTATTGATCTTTGGGGACTCTGGAATGGGAATTGGAGTGGGAAAGTACATACGCTCAGGGGAATGAGGAGGCGGGACCTGGAGGACAGGGGAGGGAGTCCTTTCTACCATCACTGGTGTGTCCAAGTGAGGGTCGAAGGGGATGGTGCAAGGGGCATCTCTGACATATACCCTATACTCGTGGACACTCAGAATGTTGAAAAACAGCTCTATGATAGGCCAGAGTAGGTTCTTGTCAATGCGATCTACAAGATGTCCGAATCCCTCTTCATAGAGGAGATCAAGAATGAGGGACCGTGCTTCATCTACCCCAGTTTGCATAGTGGATACGAAATGTTCTGAAGAGTCATGAGGAATGAGCTGGTGGGCGGCAAGGCGGATGACTTGGTATGTGCGGAAGAGGGAACATAGGTCCTTGGTTTTCTTATCATAGTTGTAGCGTAGGTCAAGTTCCATACATAGGGTGAGAGCAGGGGTGGTTAAGACGGAGGTGAAGAGAATCTTTCGCAAGCAAGGGGGTAGGCGGTTGGAGCTGACATAGTAGGGATAGGGTAGTTCCAAGTGGTTTTTCTGGTCCATGAGGGATTCATAGGTTCCCTTGGCCATGATGCAGTTGCGATGGGTGGTTGCAGAAGGGGATTGTTGAGTCATGATTTGTAATGCCATGGACAACTGCTATATAGTCTGTTGCAGAAGTATTGATGTTTGAGAGGGTGAGAAGATGGGAGATCATTATGATAGAGGAAGAAGAATTTATAGAAGGGGAGACTGGGTTGGAATTCGAAATTTCTCTTTCTGAGCATTTACTGGGGTCTCTTGGTCAAGTGGCCTTATATTCATCCAGGAGAGTTTGTGCATGTTGAAGATTTCCCTCTGGTTCCCAGGTGTTCTCTGCTGCAGAGTATCCTTTCCAGGATACAAGATACTGCCTTCGACCTCATGTTCTGTGGTGTAAGAGGATGGAATCAATTTCATATTCCTCTTCTCCACCAATCAATTCGGACAGTGGATCCGAGAAGTTGGGGCCATGTTCCACAGTCTCTCAATAAGGGGATAGGAGAGAGGTGTAGAAGACATCATGAATCTTCCATGTGGGCAGTAGTTTGAGGTGGTACGACACAGGAGAGATAACCTATGTGATTTCAAATGGTCCTTCTCATTTGGGGGATAATTTCTTTGACAAGTACCGCAGTCAAAGGTTTCTTCCTTCTAGCCAAACTTTGTCGCTGACTTCCCAGGGATGGAATTTAGAGGAGATTCGTTCTTTCATGATCCGTTGGGTTTTCTTGTGTGCAGCAAGGGCTTCCCGTTGGGCTTCCTCTAGTTCTGATAGGCGTGTTTCCAGGGCAGGAAGAAATGTCTTTCTGATTGGAGGATAAGAGCAAGGTTCATATCCCAGAATAAGGGAAAAGGGGGATTTCAAGATGGAAGAGTGGATGGCAGAGTTGTGGGAGAATTCCGCCTTGGGGAGTAGTTCTGCCCATCATTCTGGGTGTCCATTACAGAATATGCACAGATAGGTCTCGAGTTCTTGGTTTACTCTCTCAGTTTCTCCATCTGTTTGGGGATGATATGCAGACGAGAGTTTTAGATTGTATTTAAGGAGTTTGGCAAGTTCTCGTGTGAAGGTGGAAGTGAATTGGGGTCCTCTATCAGAGATACAATAGTCGTGAAGCCATAGTGTTGGAACACATTAGCAAAAAATAGTTGAGTGGTTCCTGCAGCATCAATGGTTTTGTGACAGGGGATGAGGATTACCCTCTTTGTAAGGCCATGGTCGACCATGACCATGATAGAGTCGAAGGTGAGGGAAGGTGGGAGATCCGTGATAAGATCAACAGAAACCTGTTGGAAGGGACGAGTGCAAGTGGAAGGGAGAGGGGTCAATGCCGGAGTGGTAGGGTGGGTGTTGACTTTATTGGCCTGGCAGGTTGCACATCCCTGAACAATTTGCGGATGAAGGTAGTCATGCTGGGCCACCAGTAATCCCATTGCATTAGGTTGGTGGTGTGGAATATTCCGCCATGCCCTCCATGGTCACTTTCATGGGTAAGGTGGACAAGCCCCTGTCATGCTGGTTCTGGAATATAGAGACGGTGTTTATAGTGTAGTATTCCGTCTATGTAATCCCAGTCCTGTGGGTGGGATTTGGTGATTAAAGGGGTACCCTCATGGAGCGCTTTGAGGGCAGTGACAACTAAAGGATCAGATGGGGTAGATTGAGCAATCTTCTTGACAAGAGCGAAGTCAAGGGTGCAAATGAAAAGGTCTTCAGGTAGGAGGGTGACCTCCTGGTTGTCCTGGGAGGTGTCCACAGTGTCTTGCTGGGATAAGGCATTTGCTGGTCCCATTTGGGTGCCAGGTACTGGGGAAAAGTGGAGGTCAAAATCTTGGAGGAATAGCATCCAATGTGCCTGTCTCCTGGAGAGTTTCTGTGGTTCTTTGAAGTATGCTAGGTTCTTATGGTCAGTGATGACCATAACTGGGAGTCTGGTCCCCTGTAAGTAATGTTTCCATTCTTCTAGGGCACGAATGACTCCTAGAAGTTGTTATGGTTTTCCCTTATGACCCATCTTTCCCTTATGTCTATGGACTCATCATTTCTCCTCGTGTCCTTGCAAGACACTCATCTTTGTTTCCCAATTAGTCCTCCTGGTTCTGAACCGGAACCCGTCGGAACCACACTTCACTTTACCTTGTAAGCTTCCCCCTTTCATCTTCGACCAGAACCACAGGAATCCCTTTGGAATCCTTCGGAACCACATTCTACTACATTTTGAAACCAAGTTCTTTCGTCTTTGACTGGAACTACAGGAATTCCTTCAGAATCCTTCAGAACCACATTCTCTTACATAATGGACCAAATACTCCTCGTCATCACTCTCTTTATGTGATGACTCATGATCCTTATTCATCCCACATGGCCTTAGTACTGTGCACTCAGCCTTACGCAGTACGCAGCACATAGCCCTCACTGTGCACACAGGATTGCACAGTATCACAGAACGTATAAGTAGTTACTTGACTTCACCTGTATTCCTCAGCTAGTTCTATGCAATTCAGCATTGTTACTTAGCACATCCACGAGCCTCAAGTGTGCGCATTGGGTAGTGAGACATCTCTTCTCTTTGCTTCGCCCACAACAAGTCTCTGAACTACTTCGAGTGTTCACTGTGCTACGTTCCAACGCCCAGCATTAACAGGAGTTCTCGGTCGTAGATATCATAGTTTCGTTCCATTGGTGAGAGGGTCTTGGAGAGGTAGGTGCAAGGGTGAAGATCTCTGTTACTATCAGTTTGCATAAGGACAACTCCTATTGCTGTTAGGGAGGTGTCTATCATGATGGTGAAGGATTTCATGACATTGGGCATTTGGAGGACTGGTTTCTGTGTAAAGGTCCATTTAATGGCAGAGAAAGCTTCGTCACACTCCTTGGTCCATTCCCACTTTGCCCCCTTTCTGGTTAGATCATGTAGTGGTTTTGCTTTAGTGGAGAAGTTGGAGATAAACTTCCAATAGAAGTTGTAAAACCTGATGAATGATCAAACTGCCTTAACAGATTTTGGGGGTTGCCACTCATCAATGGCCTTTAGTTTTATTGGATCCATCTGGATCCGGTCCGCTCTGATGATCATTTTGAGGTATTCGACTTCCTCTTTGTCAAAAAAACACTTTTTCAGTTTCAGGGACAGTTTGTGTTCTCTGAGCCTTTGTAGAACTTGGCATGTTCGCTCCTGATGTATTATTGGGTTGTTGGAATGGATGAGGATGTCATCCATGTAGATGATGAGCCATCCTTTGGCTAGGAGATCCGCGAAGGTATGGTTCATCAGTGCTTGAAATGTTGCCAGGGAGTTACACATGCTGAAGAACATTACAGTTGGTTTGAAGAGGCCCATAGGCATTATAAACGCGGCTTTCCATCTGTCTTGTGGTTTGATGAGGACATTATTAAATTCCCATCGGATATCCATTTTAGTGAAAATGGATGATCCCTTGAGTTGGTCGATAAGATCGGAGATGAGTGGAAGTGGATAGGCATTTTTGATGGTATGGAAGTTAAGGTATCAATAGTCCTGACAGGGGCATACTGATCCATCCTTCTTTGGTACAAAAAAGAAGGGGGATGCTTGTGGGGATTTTGACGGGACTATCTTTCCAGATTTCAGATGTTCATCAATGAAATCTTTGCTGGCTTCTCTCTCCTTGGGGTTTAAAGGGTACACTTTGGCTACTTTGGGTATGAAGGTGGTGTTGAGGTCCACTCCATGGTTGAATGGTCAAGAAGGTGGTAGCTCATCTCCTTCTTGTTTGGCAAAGACATCAGTGAAGTCTTTGTATTCAGGTGGGAGTATCTCTTCTTTGGGTTCCTCTTGAGCTACAAGTTCAGTGGCAAGAGTAGTTTTCCTGATGAGGGTTTCTATTCTTTTGTCAATTCTTTTTCTCCACAACTTGGCTATCCTCTCATCTGGGTCCAGTTTCAGATATTGGACGAGATATCTTTGACATATTGTTTTTGGGGAATCGTGTTGTGGGGTCTTTGGTTTGTCTGGGAGGGTGACTTCTCCTGTGGTCCAGTTTATTATTGGATTGGTTTCTCGAAGCCACATTATTCCAAGAATCAGGTTTTCTTTTCTGCAGTTAATGCTAAGGAAATCTCTTTTCTCATTCACTTCTCCAATCCGGATAGTAAGGGTCACTTTGTGGCGAATGATTCCTCTGGAGTTGGGAGATCCATCTGCATTTTGTGCTTTCTTGGGTTTCTCCAGTCGGGTTTGCTTATATCCTTTCTTCTTTACTAGATCGTGATCTATGAAGTCTCCATTTGCTCCGCAGTCTATGAGGGCAAATGTGTTGACAATTTGATCATTTTCTTGCTCGAACAGTGAAATAGGGATTCACATAGATTCACTGTTTGGATCAGACAAGAACACTGGTGCTATTACTTCGGGATTGGAGAGTGTTGACCCTTTCCTCCCATCTAAAAATCCTTTTTTGGGATTTCCTCTTCTTTGACCCGGGTTGTGGCAATGGTTTCTGGCTTGTCGAGGTCATAGAGGATGTCGAGTGTGCGTACGAGTTCCTCTTCAGTAACACCTCTTTCTTTTAAGGTGTCCTGATATTCTTTGAACTTGGTCTTTTTGACCAGTTCTTTCCTGGCGGGGTTCCTCTGTGGGTGAGGAGGGGCCCAGTTGTTGCTCTTTCCTTGTCTCTCAGGATGTTTGTCTTGGGGATGCTTCTTGGAGTGGCATCCTACCCGGTGGCATATGAAACACTTGTTGTTTTTCATGTGTTCTGCCCTTTCTACCGGTGAAAGCTGGGTGTAGTTGATGCGGATAGCATCAACATCCATGGCATTAGGGTCTCTAGTGGATCTCCCTTTGGTCTGGAAGTCTACTTTTTGTCCCTTTCGCAGATCCTCAATCCTCTTGTTCTGAGCATGGAATACTCCAGCGAGTCAGAGCCATTCCGAGAGTTTGTCAGGGATAGGGTTGATAGAGAGGATTTTTGTGGAGATGTCCGGGTCCAGTCCTTTCATG
>JBBPLF010000816.1:0-15220 GCA_038089615.1 Aureoboletus auriporus
AACTTGATACTAAAAGTGAGAAACATATGTTTCTTGGTTTTGTGGATGGCCCAAAAGCTGTAAAATACTATGATGTTCACATCCACTCCATTAAGGTTTCACATAATTACCACATTCCTAGATGAGAAGATGGTAGAGCTGTACCTAATGGACCCACAAATGCAACTGAGACACAGTGTGAGAGGGAGTCTGGTAGTAACATGCAGCACTCAGATACTCATATTGAGGGTAGGTATTATCTAAGTATATTTTTGACTGCAATTCCACAATGTGTCAAAATGTGGTAAATATGACCAACATTTATGATACAAAATATATGACACATATATATATAATGGTGCTTATATCAAGCTATCAAGAGTATGACACAAAAATCAGACAGATGGGGATATGTAATATCAAAACACAATGACCATGAATAAAACATGTGTTTATACCTTTCTTTTGACCCAACATTTCTATCTATGATGTCAGCTAATTGGCAGCATATGGCAAAGCAAGCTGCACTATGGGAGATAGTGAAAATGAGAGACAGTGAGTCAGATGTATTGTGACAAGGGTTCAGGAAATGACTTGAATATAGGATTGGATGAAGAGGTGAATGAGTTGGAGGACAGAGATGGGATGGTGGTTGATTCAGTGAATGTTGACATTCAACATGCAGCAAGCATGATGATGGGTATGTCAACTTCTATGTCTGTGTCAGTTTCTGTGTCAGGTTTGTTGAGTTCACCATCAAGAGTGACAGTGTTGGCATACACAAGGGTGGAATCTGTGGAAGAATGTGATGATTGAGTAAGTGATGATGACTTGCCTGCAATGCTGTTTGCACCTCAAAGCTGACTTGATCCTGAAGGGAAAGGCACATGGGGAACTGTTGGATCATCTGAGGGAGAGAGCAAGAATGATGTGGGAGTTGAGAGGAGGTGGAGTCACTGAAAGAAAAAAATGGTGAGTTGATGTGAAAGGTTGAGGAGAGCAAGAAGATGATAGAGCAGATGAGGAAAAGGTTGAGTAAAGCAAAGGGGGACCTACGATGGAGGAGAATGTTGATAACATCAAGATGGTGAGGCTGATTGATAGGATAGTGAGGGATCAGTATATGTGTGGAATGTGAGTGACAATTATGCATGTTTAAAGTTTGTTAACAGAGAGTATATATATTACAGATGTCAAGACATGTTGTAAGTAAAGAATGATATATAAATGGTGAGAATGATATATAATTGGTAAGAAGGTGAACTGACAGTGATATGTGGTGCAGGGGATGCATTGTGAGGATGCAAGAGTGCCAGCACTTGTATTGTACATTGTGCATACTGCATCAGTGGTGCTACATGTATGAGCGGAAGGGGAACCAGACATATGATGAGGTGATGGCAAGAAGATTTGCATGTCCAGCATGTCATCATGAGGAATGGGGTATACCAGAGGTGCAGAACTGATTTGAAGGGACCATGCTGTTCAACGAAGATCAGGTGACGACATGTACACTGCAGTATCTTGTGGATATGGGGAAGGTGTTGGAATTACCTCTTACTTGGACATTCTTTGCTTATATCATCATTATCTTTACCGTTTTGGGCACACATGTCACACCTATTCATATGTATCATGGGCTATGGGCCTGTAAACCATTCCCATTCCCAATCACGGCATTTCCTCTTTGCCAACAGCCCCACTCTGTTCCCGCTTGCGTTCCTTCCCCCTTGTTCCCATTTCACAGCATCCCTCCCCTCTCGTCCCCATCTTGCAGTTCCCATTCCCTTTCTGGGCTGTTCCTGTTCCCTTTCTGGGCTGTTCCTGTTCCCTTTCTGGGCTGTTCCTGTTCCCATTTCCCTTGTTCCCATTCCCATTTCCCTTCTGGGCTGTTCCCATTCCCATTCCCTTTCACAGCATGTCCCTTTCGCCCCATGAGGTGCCTGTTCCCATGCCTATTCTCATTTGCTTCCTTTCGCTGTTCCCATTCCCACTTCCTTTTGTGGCCACATCCCTCCCATTCCACCACCTCACATTCGTTCCTACTCACTTATCCTATTCATGGCAGCCATTGACAGTCTGGAGCCTGACAGTAGCATGACGAGTCAAATCAGGCCATGAAAGAATAAAGTAGTCACACATAGCTATCAAGAGATAGTGGGACTCAGTTGTGTGCGAGCCAGCAACGGACTAATAAATTACCTATTGAGAGACAGCAGGACTATGAGGTGGGTGAGTCTTGATAGGGTAAAAAGCAAATACTATATAACTCACCTCAGTTGTGTACGAGACAGCAACAGACTGAGGTGACAGTTTGTAGTACAACAGCTTTATATATGAAAAGTATCTGAAACATTTGAAATAGTAATTTGTTGAAATGTCTACAATGAATGTGCAGTGATGGGTGTTGCATCAGTCATGCCAATCAGAAATGAACTGTCTGAGTCAAGGGGTAATGTCAGCAACATTGCATTATTGATCACGCAGGCACCGTGCACACTTGCCTATTTCCAACAGGCCAAATGCGACCAGAAATTGAGCCATCGAAGGTCTCTGATGCACTGTACATCCATAGATGGCATCATATTGAAACCTTGCTTGTGCAAGAGGTCGTCCATATTGTCTGTGGACATGCTTCAGACTGATTCTAATAGTCCCGTGCATTACGACTTGTGGTGGGGTGATCATCCACATCAACGCCCGACTGTGACACAGTGTGATCTGCCTTATGCACATCCACTGGCACTCTAACGCACTGGGCATGCATTTCCAAATGAGAGGATGGCAGTGGAGCATGTGATGGCATCTCTGTTGCTGTTGATAACCTTTGGTTTGAAGCTGTCCAGGTTGGACAATGTTGCATTTGAGCAGCCCTCTATATGGTGTTGATCTCTGTACTTGTCATATACATTGATGCAATAAAAACAATCACTCCACAGCTTGAATGCATAGCATGGACATCACTGCGGGATGAGAGCACATGCAAATGCCATGCATGTACAAAAATTGCAGTGAAAGAGGCAACATAGGATCATGCAAATGCGAAAATGTTGTGGCAGCACTTTGAGCAACATGCACTGCTAACCATCCCAATATCCTGTGAGCAGCAATTGCAGGTGAAATACTAGGATGAAACGTCGTGCACGAGTCCTGGCTAATCATGTAGAGAACATAGTATCAAATCCCAACCTTTCCACCTCCTCATAGTCATCCAATGGATACACCAGGTGCCCCTTTAGCTACAGTAGCTCTTGGGCCATTCTCCTGTAAAGGTCAAGCATCGGAGGATCTACTGAAAATAGCTGAAACCCATTGTCTATTCCAATGGGCATTGCTGACTGAAGTGACCAGAATCCTGTCCAAGAGTCAACGTTGAACTGCTCCCCAAGCAAAGCTTGCAGTACATGGAGTGAAGGCTCCATGCTATACATGTTTTCAATGAAGCCATCCATGATCGCCTGGATCTTCTTGTTGTCGACCACTCCCTTGAAGCCCACCTGTGACATCCTATGAACCCATTGAGCTAGAATTGATTGAGTGAATTCTGAGCCAACCTCATGCTGGGACCTGCTTCTGTCTGACTTGTTTCATTTGGTTGCAGATTGGGGGATTGGCTTCTGTGATTGTTTTCATCCATCAGCAAGCAGGAATGACACAAAAATAAGCACCTACCCTTGAAATGGCCCAGTCTGCTGCTGCTGCACAGGCCCGCATCTCAAACAATCATCTTCCTCCTCTGTTAAGAAACATATTATTGGCACTTGATCCTCATTCCATTTCAGCACCTCAGTAGCCTTGTCATCATAGGGCAAATACAGCCATTTTTTCATACATCTATCATTGAAAAACATCCAGCTGGCCTTGAACTTGTTTGCAAAGTATTCGTCGAACTTGAAATGATTGATAGTTCCCCAGATCCATTTGTGTCTGGGACTGGGCACTTGTGGGGCAAGCATCTTCCATGGCGTAAT
Organism: Aureoboletus auriporus; assembly: GCA_038089615.1. NCBI lineage: Eukaryota > Fungi > Basidiomycota > Agaricomycetes > Boletales > Boletaceae > Aureoboletus > Aureoboletus auriporus. The sequence goes on from JBBPLF010000816.1 coordinate 3,951, forward strand.
GTGTTCGAACTTGCTCAAGTCTGCCAATTTTGTTTTTTTCATTAGCATCATCATATGGGAAAAGTGGAAACATTGAGGATGTCCACTCTCACCGAAGGAGATGTTCTTCTCATTGAGTGGGTCTAAGCTGAGCTTCGCCAAGTTGTCCTCATTCAAATCTGCCAAGTCTGTCCAAAGCCACTTGTACTGGCTTTGAATGAGGTATTCGTCAAAAACTCGCAGGCTGTCCTTTTCCTTCCTGTCATCCTTTGACATCTGGTGGGCAAGAAGCTCTTCGATGACCATGTGGCGAATGACCAAGTATTTGAGCAAGTGGGTCGCTGCGCTTTGCTTGGCTGTATGAATGTACACCCCCTTTTCGCTCTATTTTTTGAGTGCCTTGTTTTCCTAGGCCTTCCATATCTGAAGCCAATACACAATCTGATAGCAAAGTTGGACCCAGACCTTTTCATATCATGCTGAGAGTGGAAGAAACCCCAGCGAATCATCCCCCTGGAAACATTCGACCCGACATTGCATATAGATCCCCCCCCTTGGGATGGAGGTATTGGTGATACTCTAGAAACCCATACCAGACCATGTCTTTCTCCTTGCTCTCCCACTCACTGACTGTGAGTGCCTTCCCACTAGATGGGATGAGAAAGGAATCTATCAGGGAGGGGTGGGCGAATATAGATTTGGTGGCCATATTGGGATGGGTTGACGATTGGCAGCAGTGGATCAATTATATATCTATGGTGATGTGTTTGTGGCAGTTAATTGATGTGCCAAATGAAGATGTTCCTGAAGTGAATGGATTCTATTCCAGGAGCAGGCCAAGACTGTCACGCCACGGATTCCTACTCAGTAATAACGTACAGGGTTGCCATTGGGTCTTTGACTGTACAGCCTCCATCCAGCATATATATCTTAATGTACATAATCTTTGTTTGCCCTACTGCATTTCTTCATTGAGCACTATCACCATGCCAGTATAGCATTACTGCAGATTGTCTGTCGTCTATGTGAGCTTAGTATTGTTCACATATTGTGTCCATGTTGAAAGACTTCTGTCTAACATGGGGCCTGTAGAAATGATGTGAGCGCATGTGGCCATCGAGAGACAGCAAGCTACAATGTAGGCGAGTCTTGATGGGCAATAAAAGCAGGACCAACCAACTCGCCTTGGTCCTGTGTGATGAGATAATGGACTGAGGTGACAGTCTACGGAAGGCATCTATATATACGAAAAAAAGACAGAGACAGGGTCCAGAATGAAGAACATAAAGAAATAAAGGTCACATTCGCAACGTGTATACTGTATCATGGCGAATGAAGGATATATAAATATATAAAGAAAGGGTAGCAACATGTGTTGTGAACTGTGTGTGTGCTTGCCTGATTTCAATGATGCTGGATCAGCACCATCAATCCACCACAATGTTTTTGGAGCACCTATGGTACTGCACAGTCAACTGTGATTTCACTTCTTCTTCCATGGATTGGACCCCAAAAAAAAATTGTTGAATTAACTTCTTCAGAGGGGAAGAGGAAAAAAGTCTGTGCTCTATCCTGCAATCCCATCTATACAAACAGTACAGCCTACAGCTCAGTAAATGTACTTTTACAGTTCAAAGTGAGAATGATTTGCCTGCTGCACAAGACTGAATGACATTGTTCAGAGGCATTGACGAGAGGGCATGGGATGCTGAAATGAGTGGTGGTGGTACACAAGAGGATGGACAAGATGTGTGATGTTGCAGTAGGTGGGTTACTGGGGTAAGGATGTGCGACAAGATGTCACAGTGAGGGCAGATTGTTATCGTCGTTGAGCAGATGGGGACAGACTGGGAAAGGGTAAGGGGATGCAGCAAGGCATCACCAGATCACCCATGGCAAGGCGTCTGGTGCACACCACTTTGCTGAACAGGTGCAGACCAATATGCTTAATTCCTATAATGTCATGACATTCGTATGCCTATCATCAAGTCCAAAAAAAAAAATGAAAATGAGTGAGTGAGCAGAAATCATGCAAGATATGCAAGCACATACATCTGGGGGTAGGATAGCTTCCTGATCCTGTTATCTACCTGGTGTCTGAAGAGACAGTCCTCTTTCTCTGTCAAGAAGAGGACATGTTCATTGCTACACTGTGTCACCACCAGTTCAGCAAAGGTTGGAATCAATGGCACACTCAACAAGCTCTTCATCTCCTTACTCTTATAGGCAGACAGGATGCAAGCATATTTTCTTGCAAAATATTGGTCAAAGTCAAAGTGGCTGATCTCACCACGGATCCAAGTGTGTGTGTTTAGAGTCTTCTAGCTCCGGGAGCAGCATCTGCTGTGGTACACACGTCTGCATGTACTTCATTCTCAAGTCTAAGAGAATTTTTGTCAAAAGAAGAAATGCTGCTGTCACTTTGCTCACTGAAGAGAGGGTGGTTTTTTGGATGAACTGGGTCCAAGTGCAACTTCAGCTTGTCTTCGTTGCTCAAACTGGATATGTCAGTGAAGAGCCAGTTGTATCTATCACAAATAAGGAACTCATTGAATATCTGAAGATGATCTGCCTTCCCATCCTTTTCCATGGAGTGAATGAGGAGCTCTTCGATGATCATGTGCTATACGGCCAGGTACTTCTGCAGGAGAATTGCAGAGGCTTCCATGCCATCGCCAACTACCTCTCTCCAAAGCTCTACATCCCTTGCATGTGAATGCTCAAGCTTGCTCAGCTGTTTTTGCCACCCCTTCCATATGCTCAGCCAATACACAATTGTATAACAGAGCGCCAACCACATCTGTCAATACCACCAAGGGAGGGGCAGAAAACCCAGCAAAGCGCCATCTTGAATACACTCCACCCTACAACACTTATAGGACTCACCCTTTGGATGGACATAGCATTGATATTCTGAAACATTGAACCACACCATCCTATCTATCCTCTGCCTTCCAAATCATAGATGGGGTGAGTGCCTTCACATCAGATGGAATTAAGAAGGCAGTGATGAAGGAGAGGTGGCAGAACTTGCGATAGATGGGCATTTTGGGGTTAGTTTTGATGGGCCTGTTAGGACCGTCCATTTTATACTTACTATTTTCCCTGAATAATTGCAGGTAGTTGGATTCAAACTATATCCTCAATGGGTGCTGAGCATCTCTGCTGTGAACATTCTTTGGAAATAAAATAAGTTTACTGAAGGGCAGGCTGCTAGCAAGAATGCTGACAAGAACTTGAAGGGTCAGAATATTTTTCAGGAAAGAAAAAAAGAAAAACCTAAATATGGATCACTCAAGTCCTCTCTCAGGTTTGGCATTTCAAAAACCTACATGTGGATCGCTTAAAGTGCTCTTTCCGGTTTGGCATTGTTGATGAGTGAGCTGTGACTGGTGATCAAGAAACATAATGCATGTTCACACATATGCATTCAAATGAGACAAAATGACGATTCGTGATCAGACGATAGTCATAACTATGGTGTGTTTACGGCTCTCTTACAGGACCCTGCATTGGCATTGTTCACTCATAATGCCTGGAGCATGGGGTACTGCTAGAAAACTCATATAAATCCACATTGTTCATCAGACAAAGATAAGATGTTCTGGCAATGTCCTTTTAAAACCTACAGTCTGTTACGATCAAGGTTGGCGCCCGGACTATTCATTTTTCTTCGCTTCCTCCTCAACCTTTCACCTTTCATTCGGAGGAGGAATGTACACGCTTTTGCCTTTCATTCGGAGGAGGAATGTCGACTCCTCACACTCAGAGGAACACGCTCACACCACACTTGTTGAGTCACGCTTCCGCTGTTGAGTCACACTCAACCTTTCCACTTACGGTACACTTTCCACTTACGGTACACTTTCCACTTACGGAACACTTTACACTAATAACACACTCTACACTCGAACGGACCTTTCCCTTCGTCATCACATCTCCCGATTGATGACTTGCATCTCCCAATCCTATCTAGATTACCTGCATTGCCTTACGCAGCATGCGCAGCCCTCACTGCCCTCTGCAGCCCGAGCTACACGCATCACCGCATAGCACGCATCGCCGCGCGCAGCACGCATTGCCTCGCGCAGCATACATAGCTTACGCATTGCCTTACGCAGCATCTACTGCGGCTACTGCCTTACGCAGCCTCCCAGCCCAGTATAAGTAATCTACCGTCTCCACTGGCATTTCCCCAGCCAGTTCTACGCACTTGGATGTACTTCTCTACTCTAGTACTTTCCTCTGCAATCTCTGGTCTCCCAAAGTACTTGTGTATGACAATACTTTGAGGTCCCTCGTCACACCCACGTCTGGAGCCACGTATCAAGTGCTCTCAGTTCGCAAGAAGCGCTAGAGTGAGCGGTTATGTCCTCAGCGTCATTTGTTCAACGATTCGTTTGCACGATCTCACGACGGCAAATCAACGAATCTAACACAGTCCACCACTGGACCCCCAGCAGGAGATTTTCCGACCTGTGAAGACAAGAAGGCATTTACATCATTAAGGTTAGTCAGATTTGAATAAATAAAATTTTACATTGTTCATTTCAGCTTCCTCATCACCAGGCCACCCCCAATGCCCTACCCATATGTTTACATGGCTGTGGTACTGCAGTCTGATTCCATTCCATCCTGTCATAAATGCCCTCATTCCACCGTCTTGGTGCTCCATTCCATCGCTATTCCACTCCGTGACCATCTTGTCGTCCAATCAGCTTTCTATGCCTATCGTTCCTGTACCTTACTCTTGTATCCCACCGCTTCCATTCCATTCCACCATTCCACCGCTCCCATTCCACCATTCCACTGCTCCCATTCCATCGCTTCCCTTCCCTCCTCTGTGCTTGCCCAGATTGGTAATGGCCAGCCTGAGGAGGGAGACTGCATGACAGAGAGCAATGGCATGCACGCATGCAAGAAAGAAGGCACGCACATGAGAGCAACATGAGAGACAGTCGCCATGGCTAAAGAGATGGAAACAGCACAGATCAGTGGCAAAAAAAGAAGAGGGAAACAGTCGTGCCTCCTTCTTGTGTGTGCCCTCTTTCTCACCATTTCCTTCTTTCTTGCCTCCTCTTCCTCTCCTGTGTGCCCTCTCTTTTCGCTCGTTCCTTCATCTTGTTAGCACCAGAAGGACCTTGTGAAAAAACACAAAGGGGGGCATATACTATCTGGATTGACAAAGGCCTATGTATCTTGGGGGCAAGAGCTCATTGAATAGCTTGATAGAGTGTATCCCATTCCTTTTACAATGTAGATACACACACTTGAAATGTTTTCATGCTCGCACCATTCTCTATTAATGGATGCAAATTTGATTTTTGGTTTCTGTGATGACTGAGCAACAGTATGGCATGAAATGAATAAAGCGAGTTTTTGATGCATATAGCACGATGTTTTTTCTTTAAGAGGCTGCATGTTTCTTTTTTGAGCGTGCGCACTTTTTTTTCAAGGGAGGAGGGGTGGCATGGAACCACAACAAGACCTGAGCAGTCAGGTCCAAGGTGTTCCCATAGCAGCTACGGTCCAGTAAAGTGAGTCAATGGGAGGCCCCCCAGCCTCCCCCATAGGCTTTTGTGCCTACAGTCCAGCTGTTCCTCTTGGCTTAAAGACATAGTCCTCAAACAACACAAATGTCCAGGAAAGGAGAGATGGAAGAAGAGGTCGGTGGTAGAAATGACGTGCTGACAATCCAAGTGACTGATGTATCCATTGGAATACAAAGGATGAGAAGATCTCATTGTCTGAGTCGTTGATGCAAAACTGAATTTGGCTATGGATGAACATTTCGCTGGGAAATCAAGGTTCTTGTAGTTGAGGATGCTTTTGACAACAACAGGGAAGAAGCGAGCATGATTCATGTGGTTGCAGACACATGCAAAGCACAACATGGTGGAAATGTTGACCAAGGTTAGCCCATTTATAGGGTTTAGGGCATCATCTCTCTCTCGCACCCTCTCTTGTGCATGTACTGTCTTTTTTGTGTGCCATCTCTCTCGTACAGTGTGAACACGCACAGTGAAGGCAATGACATGTGAGTGGAGGTGGGCACTTTATATCTAAAAGGTGTATTATATTTCATTAGTACAGCAAACCATACCCATAACTGTAATCAATTGAATCTCCTCTTGTCTACTTTGTGCTTGGAATACCTTATGTACATTTGGAATGACTACAATGCAACTATGTGATAAAGAGTATATAGGTGAAGTTAGGTTAGGTTATGAGACTGACTTTTGGATTTCCCCTAGCCCTAGGGATGAAATTTTATCATCCAAGACTACATACTGTAAACATGGTAGTCCTGGACCCCCACATGTGTGCTGGGGGGTAATTGTTCAAATATGTAGATATATTATATGGATCTGGTAGTCCTGGACGCCCATGTGTGCACTGGGTTGTAGGTTTTAAAATATGTACAACTATTACATGGATCTGGTAGTCCTGGACGCCCATGTGTGCACTGGGGGATAATTGTTCAAATATGTAGATATATTACATGGATCTGGTAGTCCTGGACGCCCACATGTGCACTGGGGTGTAGGTTTTAAAATATATATAACTATTACATGGATCCGGTAGTCCTGGACATCCATGTGTGCACTGGGGGATAATTGTTCAAATATGTAGAAATATTACATGGATCCGGTAGTCCTGGATGCCCATATGTGCACTCGCATGTAAGAGTTCACATATGTATACATACCACATGGTTCCGGTAGTCCTGGATGCTTGCATTTGCACCAGATTATAGGTTTTCAAAGAAGCATGACAAATCTTGACATGGACACCATAGTCCCACATGCACAAATGCACCTCAGTTTGAGAATGTCCTCACTTGTACTAATCTTTTCTGGAACCATGTTTTGAGTCTCCACCCTCATTGGAATATTGTATTCCTGTCCCTGATGCACACAGGCAGAAATTCAAACATGTACATATCTTTTCCGGAATCATATTTTACATCTCAAACTTGTACAAATGTTACCAGAACAAGGTATATGGAAGTCACGCTTCTGGAAATGCCCCCTGGACCCAGGCTTTAATTTTCCAAATCACAGTGCTTGCAAAGTTACCTTGCTTGCATGGTCTCTCGCATATCTCTGCATATCACAAGACCTAGACCACAGGTAAAAATAAACTGAAAAAGAAAGTATATGATATAGCATTCACACATCACTCATGTTCTTCAACAACCAAAAACAACAACCCTTTCGAATGACTGTTCTTTATTGAGGATCTTAAAAAACCTGACAGCATCTTTTTTTATTCACAAGGAGGAAGCGGTCTGCATTGACGATTTTCTGCAACATGAAACTACATTCAAATATGACACTGACCTGCCAACTGCATGAAGTTGGTGAGCATTTCCTGTATTACTACATGTATGTTCTCATTCCTCCACTCCCTTGTATCTCTTCTCTCATTTTTGCCAAAAATCCTACTTGACTTGGAAGCATAGAAAAGGTTATATCAAGAGTATCCATAAGCTCTCCTATACTTTGCAAAACTAAACCTCCGATTCCATTGCATCTGCAACTCTGGCTTACATTGCTAGATTAAGGCCTTGCAACAACTTGAAGAAGAAAAAAAAAATCAGGGTTTAAATAATATCATACTTTGCTCTTTGTGAACATATTGAATCTCACAGTTTTATAAATGAATCCCTTTCAAGGCCGGGTTACTTTATTGACTTCTGGTTCCGCCTTCTTCTTGACTTTATCGTCATGCATAACTTGTTGCATTTGAGTCCACATCCTTTTCATGCCGAATCTCATTGACAACAATTCCTTAATACTACTACTATATACCACCACCTCATTAATGGAACCACAAGGTGGAATACTCAAGAACAACTTCAATGCTGATCAAAGTCTAGTCTCAGCATATCACTCTGTGTAGAAATCCTTCAAGTCCACACTTAGACTCGATTCCATGGATCTGATGCTGTTTCTGAATCTGGAACCAGAATCTGGATTTTGGTTCTACTTCTGGTTCGGATCACTATCTGCACTGCATATACAATACAACCTGTGGAATATTTCCTTGGTTGTATAGGTAAGTCACCACAATATTGTCATACTAATCTGTGAGAATATAGAAACACTTGTCTAATCCTTCATCTTGCCTATGCGGCTATTAACATTCACATTCTAATCCTCAAAGAGCTGGTCAATGATATGGGAAGAATCATGCCAGATTTCATTATCCTCCCACTATAAATTTCAGATTGTTCATGGTCTGAAGCATCTGAACTGAGTTACACCTTTAAATGATTCATATGTTATTTTGGCCTTGATCATCATATAGTACTCTTAGCTCATGAAGGCAACATCGCAAAGTCAATTCTGACTCCTGGAATGATTATGTTCCAGCAGAACCTAAATTCCTTAAGGTCAAATACAAATTTAGAGGGCTGAAATGATCTACAGTAGATCCTTTTTAATGCTGTCATCTGGGTGGCTAACTTAGCCGATTGGTAGCTATTATTTCAATTCAATTCAAACCTTCTTGCACAGGCAAGGCCCACGGAATCCAGTGGAAGGCTGACATTAAATTCCTTTCACCTCCTATCACTAAAAAAAGTTGCAATGCCTTCACTTCTATCGCTGCTGCACTGCTCTTGTTAGGAAAAATAGAAGACTTGCCATGGACAAGCACTACTTGGCAAGATATAACAGGTGTATCTGATGTGCCCTGGGGTACTTAAGCTGGAGCAGATGCTGATGCCCAGGCTCCACATGTCCATATCTGGACAAAACGGATCGCTGAGAGTGTCAAAACTTATGCCAGGAATCTCTGGGCAGTATCTGGCATAGCAGAGCAAATCCAGTATTCGAAACAAAGACTTGGTGACAATGATCACTCAGGTTGGAGTGCATGGAACAAGTGGGTACAAGACAACTGGGGGAAGAAATGGAAGATGAACAATCTTATTGACAAACTTTTCATTGAATACAAGTGCTCACCATATGATGCCATGGCATGGGCAAAATCACGCAAGGAAAGTTTTATTCTTTTCCTTGGACCATGAAAATATAGATGTGTATGTGCTTATATATGTCCATAGCTTCCAAATCTTGAGGATTCCCAGGTCTCCAATGTGGTGACCACACCTCTCGCTCTTGCTCTTTTTGGTGAGTCAGCATACAAAGACAATAACAACTTTCTGGTTCCATCTATCAAGAGCTTCGTTGATATGCTCATAGTTCAAACATGGAACTGGTACCGAAAGGGAATATCCAGAGAGGCCAAACTGCTTGAAAACTATCAGGATACATTGGAGAAGGAATGGACAGGTCAGTCTTGCATGCCATATGAAGCATCCAAAGCCAAGCTCATGGTTCCCCATTTTTTCCCAGCCATCACCCAGAAAGGCTCAACACCATCAGTCAAGATGATCAAGTCTTTCCTTATCCACCTCTGCCGTGTCCTCTCCATCCTTATCCGGTACCAGTATCAAAAGACTGTCAAGGACCTTCAGATGAAACAGACAACCTTGGATGCTATGCTTTCTGCTGCTTTGAATGATGATACTAATCAAGATGATGCAGAAAGTGAGTCTTGTTTAATGTTGATCTGATATGGTTAATTCATGCTTTTTCCAGAGCTACCAAAGGTTCTCCATGATGCTCTCAGAAAGCTTGCTTCTGAGCAAGATGTCCGTGACATCAAGCAACTTGTCAAAGCTGCTCTTGAGAACCTTGACTCCACCCATGCTTAAACACAGCTTGAACTTCCTGAAGGCCACCCAATCGATCTCTCTTGGAAGGAAGGCACAGAAGATCTTTCAGAACTATCAGAAGACCAAGTCTGGTCTCAGCTTGATTTCAAGGACACACAAGTTCTTCCTTTCTTCCAGGAGTACACAGATCCAGATGGTATAATAGACACATGGAGTGAAGAAGGCAAGAGGTGGCTCGCCTGCAACACCAGCCCTTGGGAACCCTTGAGTCCCTGCTGGCATCAGCTCATCGGAATTTATTGCATGCTTGAGTGTGCTTTCAAAAGTGAACCTGTACTTCTCATGGATGGTGTTGGTATTGGAAAGACCTTTCAAGTCATAGATATGATTGCATGCTTGGCCTTCTACCGTTGTTTCTTCAAAAAAAACAGGAGGTTTCCTGGCGCATTTGGTATGTTTCCTTTTTAATCTCGAATATGTCCATTCTTAGCCCATCTAACTTTCATCATCATCACAGCCCAGAAGAAATGGCAGGGTCAAGATGGTAACATTCCTGACCAACCTTTTGTCATTGTATGCCCTGTCAACCTTCATGCTCAATGGACACAGGAGATCCAACGATTTCTGAAATGTGGTTCTTTTGACTTATTTCCCTATACCGGAAAGCCTAGTGTTACAATTTTCCCCTACAATGGCTCTTTCCCCTATATTTATGGACTCATCATTTCTCCTAGTGTCTTTGCTTGACACTTATTGTCTTCCCCTTTCTGATTTCCTTCATGGACAGCATTCCTCTCCTCAGTGACTCACCTTTTGTGTATCGCCTCATTTCCCCATTTCCATCACATAGCCTTGTACTGCACCTTTTACCCTTGTTTCTATAATCCCAATAAGTTGTACTATATTGCCTCACACAGTCCACAGTACATTTCCAACTGCTGTGGCCATAGTCTTACACAGCACCTAGAACAGTATAAGTAGTACAATGCCTTCACTGTAAAATCCCAGCTAGTTCTACACAATTCAGCATTGTTACCTGGCATCCACGAGTCCCAAGGTGTGCACCTTTGGGTAGTGAGAACAAGGTTTCCTCTGCTCAAACAAAGTCTACATACTACTTTGAGTATATGCTTGCCAAGTTCCGACATCCAGCGTTACACCTAGCACTTGAAAAACTTGGTGGGTTGACATTTTTACCAAAGGTCACCATAGTCCTTCCCATCGCATCATATTGGCTACAGAAAAGATGTGCAATTATGGATCCATTACTTACCATACTTTAAATTTCTTTCATCTTTCTTCCAGGCACTCCAAGAGGATGCATCTACCATATTCATGGATACCATCCAGAATGTTGATGAAGAATGCAAAAAATCTTCCTTATGTATATGCTACAAAGGTCAACTCCACAGTTTACGGTCGTCACTATCTTGCTATGATTATGGACGTGGCTCACATCACATGCAAGTTCAACAAGCTGCACACTGCAATATATGTTCTCTGTTCTTCCTCATCCTTCATGGTGTTCATGACTGCCACTCCAGTTATGACGAAATTGCAGGTATGCATTTCCCTCAAGCCTGATTCTGCCTGGTTCCGTGTC
>JBBPLF010000817.1:0-15207 GCA_038089615.1 Aureoboletus auriporus
TACATAGCCATGAGTAAATGCTTCCATTCATATGCCAACATCTTGTTGATATATGTTTGTGTTCCATAGTTATTTAACAAACAATGAAAATGTACCAAACATTGGGACAATTTTGTGAGTCACTGTAGTTCTACGCAATCCAGCATTGTTACTTAGCACATCCACAAGCCCCAAGTGTGCGCATTGGGTAGTGAGACACTTCTCCTCTTTGCTTTGCCCACAACAAGTCTCCAAACTACTTTGAGTGTTCGCTGTGCTACGTTCTGACACCCAGCATTAACAGCCTGCAGCTATCTCCGAAATTGAATGATATCATCAAGAACTCAATGAAGTACTTGACAGCAACAACCAAGTTGGCACCCCCATTCCTACCTTTCCCCCTCCATTGCTGTCACCACCCACACCCTCTGCATCGTCCAATGTCGTCTCCATTGAAGAACAACAAGCTGAACAAATTGCCACTGCCATAACCCAATGGTTGATACTCCATGGCTCTTTTGCAGCTTGGAGAGAAGCAGAAGCACATCGTCCCCCTCTGAACCCTACTGACAGGTGTTTTCATTGCCAACAAGAAGGTTATTGGATGGCAAACTGTCCCAACTATTACTGTCGCCACTGCCGAAATATCCAACCTGGACATGTCACTTCTCATTGTCCCTGGTGCCACTATTCACTCCAGGCAACCATGTCCTCTCCAACATCGAGCACTTCATCATCTAATCCCATCCCTATTCCTCCTCCACATTTTTATGTTCCTTGAATGATACCTGAAAACACCTCTACCCCCTACCATCACCATTGCACCTGGAGGTGTACACAATGACACTCGGATTGTCCACATGTCCACCCTCAATGACATTCCCAATCTCCCATTGTTTCTCCTGATTATACCGATGAAGACTATGGAGATGATGTTTGGGATTCGACCACAGAAGCAAACATCACAAGTTCCCCTAATACAGACTTCAACTTTTAAATTTTCTTTTTGGGTCTCTCCATGGCTTTGACTGTACTCCAGGGGTAATGTTATGATTCACCTCTATTATTTTCCCCTTTGTCATTCTGCTTACCCCTTTATACATTCCTATCGGACACATGTCTTGCTATACAGCCTATTTGACATCATTGTTTCCTCTTTCATCTTACTTGCTGTGTATTACTAAACATTCTCTGGAGTTTTCCTTTGCATTCTATTGCTTAGTAACTCAATTTTCCCTTCCCTATATGTATAAACCCTACGATACCAACAATATACCTCACACTTGACCTACCTGGAATAGCATCATACTTTGCATTGTCTCTTGATCCCTCAGATCCCTTGTCTCCCATGAAGTCCTCATCCTACTCTGAGTGGACACTCCCTTGAAACCCTTGAAACCACCAACAATTACCTTATCATTCGAAGAACCCTTGAATCTTTGAACCATCTACAATGAACATTCATCCTAGACAGAACCTTTGAATCGACCAGGTCTATGATCACCTCTACCTGAGTCAAGTATAACAATTTGGACCTGCACCACCACCAAAGAATTGGATTACTCAATGACCCCTATTCCAATCTGTGGTGACAATCAAGGTTCCATCTTTATGGCTGAGAACATGATGACCAAAAGCAGCTCCAAACACATCAATCTTCAATGGCATGACATGCTGACTATGTCAAGGAAGGCCACATCAAGATCTTCTATATCAAGTGTTACAATTTTCCCCTATGATCCATCATTTCCTTAAGTTTATGGGCTTATCATCTCCCCTCATATCTTTGCTTGACACTCATTGTCCTTCCCCACTTAAATTCTCTTCCAATCAGAACTACAAGGACAGCATTCCCCTTCTCAGTATTGCTGCCTTATATCCCCTAACTACCATCTCATAGCAGTTGTACTCCTACTTTTCACAGCACCTAGCATAGTATAGGTAGCTGTTGCTCTTCTTTGTATTTCCCCAGCTAGTTCTATGCAATCCAGCATTGTTACTTAGCACATCTGCTAGCCTAAGTGTGCGCCTTAGAAAGCAAGACTCTCTATTGCTTTGCTCACAACAAGTTTTCATACTTCAAATGTACACTGTGCTATGTTCTGACACCTAGTGTTAACATCAAGGGTACAAAAAACCCTATTGATATATTTACCAAGAATCTTGGTTTGGATGCACTCACTTATTGTCATAAATAATTGGACCTCAAGTTCTATGACAAACCACAGTTATAGTACTGTATTTACTTATGCACTCTGTATCTATTACTGTTCAACATATATGTATACTAATTATTACCATAGTGTAGTACATGTACTATCTTACATACATAAGTGAATTTGTAGCATATACATTCAAACTCAGTATCTAAGTTCTAATAACATCTGTTCCAGTAACCACATTGTGCCATCTACATGTACCTCAACATTTATACAACTGGTGAGCTGGTCTACCATCTCCTCAGACTAGTCTACTCCTGTAGTACATACATAGCTATGTAGTTCAACATACCCATGAAATGTAATGCATGTAATGCATGACTCTCAACTGGTAAGTGCATTTCACTTGTTTTGCAGATGAAGTTACTGAAATTAATTCCTCAAGATTTCAGCAGTGATGCTACCCATTCAATACTTAACATCCTGACATTCAGGGTATTTACTTCCCACGGTGCAACGGTACCCCTGGGTATGACCAAATTTCCCGATTCAGAGATCACGTGCCAAGAGAACGCGAACACTGCCACGCCGATGCACGGTTCCTCCGACCATGAGCGCACCAGAGATATGCGTGACGACACGCCGCGCGTGGAAGACGCAACTCGAGACCGCCTCTTTGCTCTCACCGCCATCGAGCCCTCTCACCGATACCTCTCTTCTCTCCTTCTCCCTTTCCCCTTCCCCTTCTCCCTCCCCCCGTTCCGCCTCCTCCTCTTCTAAACGACACCGCACGCCGTCCAGACACTCGCGACCCCGCAAGATCAAGAAACGCACCAGAATAAGCTCAGAGTCGTGCGAGAGCACGGTACCCATCTACCGCTCCGACAGGTCCCGCTCCACCTCTGTATTCCAAACCCAACCCAAACTCATCACCAGGCAGTGGTGGTCCCTCGACGACGGCTCTCCTGGAGATGGCTTCGTCAGCGCTGCAGATGTTGTGCGCAAACTCTCAAAACGATACAAAAGCTGTGAGTCCGCCAAATGTGGTCCTGTGACTCACACTCATCCTGCACAAAAAGACTTTCGCAATCCCAACGACCCTCAGGATAAGGCTTTCGACGTCGAGAGTCTTCCGACTGCTGATTTAGAGTATCCTAATAATTTTGCTAATGAAAAGTACGCCTTCTCCCCTCGTCTCGTCGCTCTGCTCATCCCTCCTAGATTTATGTTATTGGTACCTAAGGACAAGGATCATTATAACCCCATCATGTGTTTGGAACAGTCCCTATACACTATCATCGATTGTATGCCCGGTTTCTCAACCTGTACCCTTGTTCTGACGATCCGCCCAGTTTATCTTAGCTCGCCCCAGAAAGGGTTATTTGGTTCATTACCCTCTGAATTACTTTCCGACGACACTCCTCCCCCTTCCCCCCTTCCTTTGTCTCATCCTGACCCCTCTGATGCTCCACCAGAATCCCCAAATCCGACCCCCGATCCTCCCCGGCCAGACCACCTTCGAGTGCTCCAACGCGCCATTCGTCGACACGATGGTCCCCTCTTTCTCTCTACCCTTGAAATCATAAACCAACTTCTTCGTGTACTCAAATATCCGCCTCTCCCTTCAGACGTGTTCCTTCCCGCTCCACCCAATGAATTAACATCCACCGTTCATGCCTGGTCATATCCAGCTCGAATCCCAGACAAAGTCATCATGCGCATAGTCGATGAAACATATCAACGCTGTGTTGGCCCAAACATCAAAAATTTACATCGCTACGAAGCATTCTCAAGCGAAGTCTACGGTGAACTCATGCCAAGCTTTACTTCAGATATCATCGCCGCTACCGGTCTGAATTCTTCCTCTCTCCTCTTGGACCTTGGCTCGGGAGTCGGCAACGTATTGCTACAAGCATCCCTCCAAACTGGATGTCGCAGCTATGGCATCGAACTCCTGCAAGGTCCTGCTGACGTGGCAAGACAACAGTGGAAACAGTTTCAGAAGCGATGTCGTATGTGGGGTGTCCGCACTGGCGACGTCGAGCTCGAAGAAGGCGATATGCTCCAGAGCAAACGCGTCTCGGAGCTACTTGGAGAGGCAGACGTCGTGTTGGTCAATAACAAGGTCTTTCAACAATCCTGTGAGTGACCTGTCGTTTATTACATGTCGCATCTGATAGACATAGTGAACGAGGCACTGAGAGCAAAATTCTTGGATCTCAAGGAAGGCGCCATCGTGGTGTCGCTTAAACCGTTTGTATCTCCCAACGCTCGCGTGACCGAACGTAACGTATGTGAACCGTTTGATTTGCTTGCACAATGTCATGATCTTTCCACAGGTCGACGACATCTGTGCCATTTTCGACGTGGTCGAGCGACCTTATCGGTCTGGAAGCGTTTCTTGGGGCAGTGGTGGGGGGACATATTATTTGCATCGCGTCGATAGGGTGGGATATGCAAATGTTAAGCAGAGATTTGAGAACTTGCGAGCGAGGAGTGCGAGAAGGCGCTGATGGGTGTGTATTACTCTACTTACATCGGATGTTGTAACATATCGAGCATATCGACATCCCGTAATTGGGGAGTTGTTTTGTGTACCGTACGGGCATGTTAATGCTAATGTTTAGTACTTGAGTACTTGAGTTATGTGCACTAATCTTACAGTAATGACTCGGAAGCGTGGAAGAACCACGGTTGAGAGTAATAACGAAGCACGCTACAAAGGGGATCCCAATCTTGACGACCATGTCTGGTAATGCCGACCCATCCACGTCCAATATATTTCACGTACCAGTACCCCTCTTACCCACCTACACGCCCCCTGATTCTTACGACCGTTTCCGGGGAACACACACACCGCTCATCGTCGACAACGGCGCGTCCAATTTGCGTTTCGGATTTGCGACGTCGCTCACCCCGCACTCTGTCCCAAACGTAATTGCGAGGTTCAAAGAACGCAAGTACAACCAACCGTTGTTGTTATTCGGGGATGGCGTTGACGCGGAGAGTGGGGCGAAGGGACAGGCGAAGACACCTTGGGAGGGGGACGTGTTACTCAATTTTGACGCGCTGGTGCGTCGTTGTGATTCCCCGTCTTCACATCTAGACTCGACTCGCACTTTCTGACGGAGACGCTTACTGCATACGACAGCTGACGTACCTTTGTACTCCAGGAACATGCACTCGACTGTGGGTTTATCCAACTGGGCATCGATGCCTCGAGCGTTGCACACCCCGTACTGATGACCGAGCGTCTCGGAACACCTCTCCACTCCCGCGCCCGTACGTCTTCCCCTCTCTGCGTGGTGCTTTCGCTGACGTCAATCAGTGACGTCGGAGCTCATGTTTGAGCAATACGGTGTCCCCTCCCTCTCGTACTGCATTGATTCCGTCATGTCGTTTTACCAAAACAACCGTCCGTCCATGTCAAAGGAGCCTTTTATAGAAGATGGATTGGTCATTTCGTTTAATACCGCGTCGACGTCTGTCATTCCCATCTTGAGTGGGAGGGGCATATTAAGTCATGCCAAACGGTAGGTCGTTCGCAACGTTCGATACGCTTGCTTAGAAATACATAGGATACCATGGGGTGCACAGCAGAGCACGGAGTACCTTCTCAAACTCATACAACTCAAGTATCATAGTTTTCCTACCCGTGTCACGTCTACGCAGGCCGCCGTACGTTTATTTTTCGTTTTGTTTCGTTTTTTTCTGCTGTCGTCTCAGGTATTCTAGTGGATGCTGCGCAAATTTTGCGAATTCGCGACAGATTATTCTTCTACACTTGGCGCGCTGAAATCTCCCGACAACATGCGCGCTTCAGAACGCATCGTCCAATTTCCTTTTGCACTTCCTACTGTCGAAGAAAAGACGGAAGAGGAGCTGGCTAGGATCGCCGAAAAGCGGAAGGAACAGGGGAAGAAATTACAAGAGATGGCAGCTAAAAACAGAATGGAAAAGGTTGCGTATAGCTATCGTCCTCGCTAGTCCTTGCTTGATGACCTGCTGTTTTTTTACAGCTCGTGCAAAAGGAGAATGACCTAGGCTATCTCCTCCAATTGAAGGAAGGGCGTAGCGAAAATAAGCGCGAGTGGCTGGTTTGTATTTATTTTATGCTTACCGGTGTCCACGTTCATGGGCAGTTTTCGTAGAATACCCTTCAATCGGAAGGATTTGACGATGACGCTGCGCTGCAAGAGGCTATCAGGAAGCTCGAATACGATCTCAAACGGGCACGAAAAAAGGACATGGATGGGACGGACGAACCAGTCGTGCGTCACGCGTCGTTCGTCAGCGATATTTTTTACCCGAACGAATTGATAGGAAGAACCCACGTTCAACCTCGTGGATGTACCGGATGTCGAGGTTGGTTTATAAAACTTTATATATATTCACGTTTGGTACAGCAAATGGTTGAAAATGCACGGACAGCTCGACGAAGAGGGGATTAAAGAAAAGAAGAAGCAAAAACTCTTGAAAGCCGGGTGGGAAGCGCGCGCACGTGCGCGACGAGAAAAGGAAAAAGAGAGAGAGGAAAAAGAGGCCGAGGAGAAACGGGACGAGGAAGAGCGGGAGAATAATTTCGGGGAATGGGCGAGTCGGTTGCGGAAAGAGCAGGAGGTGCGTCGGTCCCTTGCGCCGGCGGTGTCCCGTGTTCTGAACGCAGCGCGCGTAGACCTTGATGAGCAAGATGAAGCAACGAGGGAGAAGGAAAGCGGCGCTTTCAGATCGGAAAAGTGCCGCCGCCCAAGCGAGGATGAAGAACATTGCTTCGCTTGCGGCTGATGACAGAGTGTCAAAAAAGAAGCGTAAAGCCGGCCCGGGTATGTTTCCGAGACAATCTGTTGAAATGGTAAAATACTCATGCATTCGGCACTGTACAGAGGACATGTTCGGTGCTGACGATGAAGATTGGGCGATATATCGCAAAATTGTAATCCGTTCCACCGCTAGTCTTTCATCCATGACCTCATCCTATTCTAGAACACAGCAGCTCCCTCTTCGGACGAAGAAGATGACTACAACCAGCTCCAGATTATCGAAACAAAGCTACTCCAATATGACCCTACGTTTACTCCCCAACACACACACGCCTCCTTATCTTCCCAACGGTCTGCGCTCTTGTCAGCATTCCGACCTCTGTACGAAGAAGGCGACATCGCGGGGAACAGCCGGATACATCTGAATACAGAAAGATGGCGGGTCTGTGAGACATATTTCTCGCCTGGCATGGCGGGCGTGGACTCGGCCGGCGTCGGAGAAGTAATACAGAGTATCCTTGCGCGGTTCACAGAGGTTGAAAAAGCGAGAATCGTCAAGGTTTGGTTGTGTTTACGCTGCATTCCGAGCGAGCTGATGTTGTTGTTAATTAGAATGTGTTCCTCACCGGGGGTCCCTCGCAGTTTCCTGGTCTGTGCGACCGGGTGTATGCCACGCTCAGGCCAATATTACCGCCCGAGATGTCGGTTGGGAAACCCGTGCGTGCTGCGAATCCATTGCTGGATGCATGGCAAGGTATGGCTGCATTTGCGCAGACAGACGGGTTCAAGCAGGTGAGTGTGACGAGGGAAGAGTATGATGAGTGGGGTGGAGAACGGATTCGGCGGTGGTGGGGAGGGAACTGGAATTCCAGCGTGTAAAAAAGTATTCGCTGCGGTGAACCAGAACACTGTCTCTTTCTCGAGCGTATTTGAATGGTTTTTCCAAAGTGGCGTCGGTTCGACATCGCACAAAGTTATTGATAAAGAAAGGTTGACGATCTCTTGTCTATCATAATGCGCGCGGTGATGATGAGCTCAGCTTAGAGTTTGCGTATTCGATGGATGATTATGCGTCGAGCTCACTTGCGGTTGGTCGAGTTTGTTAGCCTGACCAAACAGGCTTCCGGGAGGGCGATCGGAGCATCAGACGGGTTCGTCCACTACAAGTTAACAATCAAGCTCGTTCCGTCTCTACATGATGGTGTGAACTATCAGTTTTCAGAACTTCCCGAGTCTTAAGAATGAGGTTCAGTGCCTCCCTGCCCTGATCAAGTTAGTTAAGTATATCTCGACAGCATGAAAGACAGTCGTTGGGAATGAGAGCATTGCATCTTGACCAAGTGGTGACGCTCCTCGCGACACAAACCGTATACTGGACTTTTCCAGGTCGGGCATCGCCCTCATACGCGTAATCTAGAATTCGAACGCAATGCAAAACCCTCAATAACCCCTGAATGCTACAAATGATACAAGTACAACAAGTCAGCGAGCACGAACACTAGGCTCTAATACGCTCCTGAAACCCTTCTCCCCGACGACGGAACTCTCCCCGCTCTGTTGCTCTCATTGTTATCTGTATTCTCGCCGTAGCCTGTGTCATCCCGGCTACCTTGTTGCCAGGCTGCATCCGTCCTCGTGCCCCAGTTCCCCCTGCTGCTAGGCTGGTCCTGACCGGCCCCCCCACTGAATACATCCGAGTCATCTTTGACAAATATTGAGGCCATTGCTGCAACACATCGAACAGTACACATACCCTTGTTGCCGCGACCAGTCTGGACGTTCGAGTCCCCATAATACCCAGCGGCGCTGGCAGGGTCCTGTTGACCGGATTGGAAGTCATCCGAGTCGGCTCCGTACCGGGTGCCCTGGCCAGGAGGCTGGTCACCCGTCGTGCCTCGGTCCGAGTATTCTTGTTGCTTGTACCCCAGTCTGTCCGAAGTGGGGGGATTGGTGTAGTCCTTCGAAGTGTTTCTCTCGAAAAAGGTGGGCATGATGGCGAAAATTGTGAGCTGGAGCTCCTAGTGCGAGGATTATATAGCTGTTGGAACGGTGTCGTCACAAGCGACGTCACCATTATGCCCATCATGTGGACGTCGATTGGTCACCGACCGTCATCAGTATTACACAAAGCAAGACCCCTGAATTAGGTGCCTTGTTCCTTTGATGAGATACATAGTAGGCGCTAACCCGGGGACTACCTCTTCTTCAGACAACAATGATCCAAAGTTTCTGGTAAAAAGGATAGCTTAATTATCTTATGACTGTGCAATTATCCAAAGAACATACAGACCACGGTAACAAGAGTTCTTTGAAAGCTTTCTACTTCGGAAGTTCGTCCCTGAGTTGGACTCGGTGGATACGCGATCGTAAGTTCTCGAATGACGGACAACCATCGCGCTAGCTCTCGTGCAACCGAGCTGCAAGGATGACTCGCATGTCAAGTTTTTTTACAGAGATCACTAGATAGGAGTTCACCTCGGCTTTTCATAGTAAATCAATTTCTTTCCGAGCCCGAGTCATTCGCAGAAGATGACACCTACCTTTACTCTCAGAAGTTTTCAGAAACCTGCAAGTTCAGAAGATACGTGTATGGGTTGGGTTGGGAGGAATTCATTTTTCCTTAGTTTCGTCAGCAATATCTGTGGCACCTCCTATTCAAAAGTTGGCTTCAGAAGCGGCGTTGAACGTAGAATGAGCGTTGAGGGACCATGAGGGCGTTTCAAAAACTTTACATAAACAAAACTTTTGATTTTGTTGGTGGGTTTTCGTCCCTTTCAACTGCCTTGACGTGCATTTTACTGATCCAGAAGAATACTTGGTCAAGGCGGGACGCCCTGCGTGTGCAACGCTTTCAAAGGCTTGGTTGCACTGGTAAGAATGAGCGCTTCAGCGCCTGAGCTGCAACACAAACTCGGTGCAACTTGGGAAGTCATTATAAAGTCACGACACGAACATTGTGTTGACACTGGAGATAGAGACGAACGAATGGAAGCAACTCCGTCGGAACAAAGATCCATTGAACAACTGTAGTCGATATGTCCATCGTAGAGTGGTGCAGAATGCGGGGCTTCTGAAGCAGGGAATGTGTTTGTAAAGGAGCTCATCTGTGAAAAGCATATCATTGTACCAATTAAAGAGCCCTTGAGTCTACAAAATTTATGATGAACAACAAGCGGAAGAAGTTTGAGTTGCAGGTTGATGGACTTTTAATGCATCTGCACTTCCAGGTCCCGAAGAACCGGCGGCATCCGCTTGAGAGTCCATGAGGCGGGTCTTGCAATCTCTGTGGATGATATATTCGACGTGTCTTTCGGAGTTTCGTGAAGGGGGATGACTGACCGAGAAAGAGTGAAGAAAGCATCTTCAACACCGTCGTTTACTTTGGCCGAGGTCTCCATGAACCTGATGCCAAGCTCATCCGCGAGTTCTCGTCCTTGGTCCTCGGTGACGGCACGTTTGTCTGTCCAATCGGATTTGTTTCCGATGAGGATCTTGTTCACGCCATCAGAAGCATGTTGTTCGATGTTAGCATGCCATGTGCGGATGTCTGGGGATAAACTAAGTAAACCGCCACAGTAGTGGTAAGGCAGGTGCTCACTATTGAATGACCGCTCGTCAGTGACATCATAGACGAGTAAGATGCCCATTGCCCCGCGGTAATAAGCGGTGGTGATGGTTCTAAATCGTTCCTGTCCAGCAGTGTCCCACTACAGTAAGGAAGTGTGGGTGTGAGTAACACCTGGTGAGAACGGCTTGCACATACGATTTGCAGCTTGATACGTTTTCCGTCTAGTTCAATGGTACGAATCTTGAAGTCAATACCGATGGTGGTGATGAACGAGGGTGTCCATGCATCGTCGCAGAAACGGAGGAGTAGGCACGATTTGCCGACACCTGGATCACGGATTAGCGAAGATCTAAGAAAAATGAGTTATTTCAGAGGCACCCGAGTCTCCGATCAAGAGAAGCTGGCGAGGGTGAGTGAATTTGTGGTAAAGCGAACTAAGATGGATGTACCTTGACGAGGAAATCATAGTGTGGCGGCGGCATTCTGGAGCGGTATGAGACACAAAAAGCGAGGGTGACGTCCGACGTGTAGTATAAAACAGAAAAGAAACTCTGTGCTGCAGCAGAGATCACTGAACGTGTCGTGGGTATTGCGAGACCACCACACCTTTCGGTCTCCGCAGTGTGATTAGGTAATTGTAATATATCATGGCGTCGCCGGCCGCCCTCGGCAGCAACCGTTCATACGCGCTTTCTCATCTCGGCGTGCTAGAAGTATATAGTTCAAATCAACCTCAACTTCAGATACCACTGCGGCTACTTACCTGCGTCGCTCTACGAATCGGGTATTTTCTGACTGCTTTATTCTAAGCCCTTGCAATGTTTATCATAGCCGAAACTCGTACACTTTATTTTCATCTACCTCTACTACTCTCACCCCAGTCCATATCTATACACGTCGTTGTTATTTACGAGCCAAATTTGGCTCGATGCCGTTGCGGTCTTTCAAACCACCAGCGACGAAGGTCCCTGTCTCGGGATGTCTTAAACCGTATTGTCGGGAGACCACACGCTTTCCATCAGGTGAGAACCCGATTGAATTGATTGAATCAGTGTGCCCCTGAAAGGCCCAGCGATGACAAACCTGATCTCAGCATCCTAAATCTACAGTGCCGTCCAAAGACTCACAGACGACGCGCTTTTCCATCAGACGAAAAGCCGACTGATGTCCTTTGGAGGGCTCAGCTACGACAGAACCTGTCGCGGTATCCCGAATCCGCAAAGAATGGGGTTGATGCACTTTCGACGCGTGCCTTCTAAACATGGTTTACGCCAGATGGTTTTGGCAAGATCAAGGGTTTGACTGAGAACCACTTACAATATCTGAGTCAGGAAATGGTGAAAACATTTCGACCGACTTTGCTCCTCACGATTGGCTGTGTCGTAAACATTCCGACTTCGGCTTTTCACCTGATGGAATGCATGTCTTCTCTGGGTTTAACGACAAGACAGTGCGAATTTGGGATGCCGAAGCAAGATCAGCTAGGCTCTTTAATGCACTCCTTTGATCAAAATCAGTCGGGTTTTCACCTCAACCACCCGTCTTCGATTCCCACACGGAAAATTTTGATGACTGGCCAAGTGCATCTGTTGCCCTCGTCCTCTGCATACGACATTGTTACCCAAGGTCTGATCTCTGTTTACCTCCACTAGCTGTGGTCATTGGTGTTCAAATGATACAATTTAATGAGTTGCTTTGTGCATTGGGAAACAACGGCGTCATCTTGATGTCCGGGAGGCCATCATCAAAACTACCCAGGGGGAGGAATCCCATTGGCCTCGCGTAGCTCATTCTGTCTTTTGGGCAGAACGAGTTACCATCATCAAATCCGTCGGGTTCTCGCCGTACTTCATGGTACATGGTGTTGAACCTCTTTTTCCTTTTGACCTATCAGAAGCGACTTATCTTGTCCCTCTCCCCGATGATCAACCACTAACAACATCAGGACTTATAGCATGGTGCGCAAAGTGTTTTCAGAAGCGTTACGAGGACCTTGCACAAATATGTGAGACAATCCTCAAAGTGTGTTATGAATCCGTAAAGCATTTCGAAGCGTCATTCAAGAACCGTATCAAGGATTATGACTTCAAGCCTAGTACCCTCGTACTAGTTTGCAATTCGCAAGTCGAAAAAGAGCTGAACCGAAAGACAAAACCAAGGTACATGGGTCCTATGGTAGTCCTTCGCCGGACAACCGGCGGGTCTTATATCTTGGCAGAGTTGGACGGGTGCGTCTCACAGCTGCGTTATGCGGCTTTCCGTTTAATTCCTTATTGTCCGCGTTCTCATACCTCACTTTCTGTTTCAGATCTTACCGGTTTAGTCGAAGAAGAACTGGACAATCTGGTAGGAATAGAAGGCGAATCGGAGGATTATGAAGGCGATCCTGGTCTAACCGATCAAGACGCCTGACATCTCTTTCCTATCATCATATACCCGAACCCGATACGTATCTGTTTTATCCCAGGTTTCGTCCGGTGCTCACTTTCATCCTGGGATTAGTCCAGCGGTTATCTGTCTTACCCCGGGTTTCGTCCGGCGCCGCGTTATGATCAGAAAAACAACAAAACCATCAAACATACTTAGTTCTCTCTCTCTCTCTCTCTCTCTCTCTCGTCAAAAAGAAACAAAACAACAGAAAAATCAGATAAACAATCACAACAAAAGTGCTACGTTATCATCTTTTATTCTCGCGTTTACACACAAAATATAACACCGTCACTTTTACTACGAAACAGGTGTCCTACATCATTATTTATTATGTGATTTCTTTGCGCAATGGACACTGCACACCATTCTTACTTTCTACGTCAAACAGGGTTTTAATGCGGACCGCGTACGAAGTGTTAGGGTAACGAGGCTAAACTATCAATCTCTTTTATCATGATTTCATTTTTGCTTACTATCTTTTGCCTTTTCCTCCGACAACCGGCAATGCGTTTGCATTTGCGGATTCACGCGGATTCATCAGCCACTTGCGGATTCGGACGACATTGCGATTTTACATGGAAAAGGAGATTCGAAGAACTACTACAAGGCGCTATCTACTCGAGTTCATCCAACCCCTTAATCAATGCGTCGACCTCTCTCTCCACCTTGAGGAGATGCGCTTGGATCGCGCGCGCCTTCGCCTTGAGCTCGCGGACCCGATCCTCGGCCTTGCACTTCCCCTTTGCCTTTTTGGGGGTCATCTCAACCTCGCTTTCGCGTTAGCATTGATAGTGGCGGGTTTCTGCCACTCACCTGGTAGCGCACGAGACGCACTTGGCGCGGCTTCTACTGTCCTGGACGTGTGTTTTGGGCGCGAATATGCACACTGTTGCCTCACCAGTCAGCATGCCTTGCATGCTCCGACGCACGGTCCTGAGCAGATTGACCGGAATTTGACGCACCGGGCGCACTTCGTCTCATGTAAGACCTCCTCGTGGGGGTCGCCTTCTTCCTCGTCGCTGATGGAGTCAGCGCGCGCTCGCTATCAATGCATCAGTAACTACGGTAGAATGTGGTGTGCATTACGCCTTACCTTGGACCGGGCGAATCCGTCGTCAGAGGGTTAGTGCCCTCGTCTTCACCCACCACGTCTTCGTCATCCTCCTCCTCGTCCTCGTCCTCCGCCTGCGTCGCCGTCTTGTTGCGTTGTGGCATGATCACCACCGACGGCTTCGCCCGTGCCTTCGCCTTGGCCCATGTCTTCTCCTCCTCCTCGGCCCTCCGTTTCGCCTCTACCGCCTTTTGCTCTGCCTCTATTCTTGTCTCCATTGCAGCTTCCCAGCGCGTTGCGTACCCACCGGCCTCCTTGATCGCAGCCGCGATGTCGAGGGGCAGCGGCAGTACCGCCTGCAATGCGCGAGCCTCCGCCATCGCCACCCTGAGTTCGTTCTGGGCTTTTGTTAGCACGAGTCGATGGGAGACAAACTGTCACGTACCGTTTTGTGCGACCAGGCAACCGCCCACATCTCCTGCTCCTCCCTGAGCTGCTCCTTATCGTCCGGGGGCGTTTTCGCTTCCACCTCGATCGCGTCGTACGCCTTCTTGACACGTTCCCGTGCTAGCTCTTGTGGGGACGGGTTGGATTTGAGGGCCTCGTCGAGGAATTCTTGCAGATTGAGGGCGGACATGTTGTTGATGGTGGTGGGGGAAAGAAAGGAAGGAATGCAGTGCGACCACATTTCCGCGACTTATATACGCGATCAACCGCTTACCTTATTGGCAAACAATGGCACGGGAGTTTTGCTCGCTTTGAATGCTTCCGCATGTTCGCGTTTGACATGCGCCTTGTTTATTTCCGTCTTCCCACACTCACATGACTGACTGGGGACAGTCAGTAGCAAAGACCCCCTCGGATGTAGAGAGCCATAAGTCTCTACTCTCGCATATCGTCTAATTATCATCTGGGTCGTTCTCCATCCTTATCCTTATCCCTTTCCTAACGTTTTCACCTTCTACCATGGCCATCTAAAGTCATTTCCGCACTCTCTCGCATCAACTCACACCGATCCAAACAAAATCCGCATAGTCCGCGTTCCGTATCCGCACTCGGGTTCCATCGCTGGTAAGTCTTTTTGTTCGCGTTGTGTTTATGACTCGTTGTATCAAGTCGTATCCCATCCTAACGACTTGAATTACCTTATCAAATACTTTATTTACATATTTAGTCGTCTCCATACCTTCGACAGGTATTGCGACGCATGTACCTTACTTGTTTCAGTCTAGGGTATGCCCAGACTATAAAAGACTGTAC
>JBBPLF010000818.1:0-15195 GCA_038089615.1 Aureoboletus auriporus
CACACAAGTACTTCGGGAGACCAGAGATTGCATAGGAAAGTACTAGAGGAGAGAAGTACATCCAAGTGCGTAGAACTGGCTGGGGAAATGCCAGTGAAGAGAGTAGACTACTTATACTAGGCTGGGAGGCTGTGTAAGGCAGTAGCCGCAGTATGTGCTGCGTAAAGCAATGTGTAAGCTATGTGTGCTGCGCAAGGTGATGTGTGCAGCATGGTGATGCGTGTTGCGCGGGCTGCGTGGGGCAGTGGGAGCTGCGCGTGCTGCATAGGACAATGCAGGTAATCTAGATAGGATTGGGAGATGCAAGTCATCATCGGGGGATGTGATGATGAGAAGGGAACGGTCCGTATAGTAAGGAAAGGATGAGTGTGACTCATCAAAGGTGGCGTGACTCAACAAGTGAGGCGTGACTCATCAAGTGTGTGTCAGGTGTTCGTCAGGTGTTCGTCAGGCGTGACTTGACAGGTGTGTCAAGTGTTCGTCAGGCATGACTTGACAGGTGTGTCAAGTGTTCGTCAGGCATGACTTGATGAGTGAAGCGTGTAAGTGAATGTGAAGGGTAGACCCTTGTCCTAGGCATCTACATTTTTCCTCTGAATGAAAGGTGGAAGCTTGGGCAAAGAAGAGAAAATGAATTGTCCAGGCACCAACCTGGATTGTAACATGCCTACTCACCCTCCCAATTTTGTTCCAGGAATACACTTTACCCAAGAACGTGCAGACATGCTCGACCTCAATCCCACTCAATGGCTTTGGCCAGAAGAACTTAAATTTGTCCGCTGGCTAGTGTGTGTTCACGAAATGGTGTTTGCTTGGGTTCCTATGGAACGTGGGCGACTCGACGAGTGTTATTTTCCAGCAGTGTAGCTTCCAACCATACCTCATACTCCTTGGGTACTTTGCAACATCCCAGTACCACCTTCTATCCAGAAGGAGGTGATTCAAATTATCAAAGATCGCATTGCGTCAGGTGTCTATGAACCCTCAACCACTGCATATTGATCCTGCTGGTTTTGCATCTTCAAACAGGACAGCAACTTTCCATCTCATTCACGACCTCCAACCGCTTAATGCTGTTACTATTTGTGATGCATCTGTGCCTCCATTTGTCAAGCACTTTGTGAAATCCTTTGTGGGTTATGCAGTCTATGGATCTTTTTGCTGGCTATGATCAGCGATCTTTACATGTCAACTCCTGTGATATGACTTCCTTTTTGACTCCCCTAGGTCCTCACTGCTTAACCACAGTTCCTATGGGATATATGAATGCAGTGCAGATTTATCAGGCCAACATGGCCTTTGTTCTTCAAGATGAAATACCTGAACATACTATGCCATTTATCAATGACCTTCCCATCATATCCAGTACTTCCTGCTATCAATGTGAGGATGGTTCCTATGAGATGATCCCAGAAAACTCTGGGATTTGAAGGTTTATATGGAATCACCTCGTAATCGTTAATTGCATTTTACAGCGTCTAGAGAATGTTGGCACAACCATCTCTGCCAAGAAGTTCATTCTCACTGCTCTGGATGCGATTATCGTCGGTCATAAATGTACCTTCAAAGATCACATTCCCCCAGATCTGAAGGTCCAGAAAATCTGTGACTGGCCTGAATGCACTACGTTTAGCCAAGTCCATGGGTTTCTTGGGACATGCAGTGTGCTATGCATTTTTATTAAAGGTTATGTGACTATTGCCAGACCGCTTGTCGATTTGATGCAGAAAGGCATTCCTTTTTCATGAGGCATAGCCCAGCAGGAAACCATGCAGCATCTTAAAGATGTGATACTCAAATCACCTGCCTTGCGTTGTCTCGACTATGAGTGCAGTTGAGAAGTGGTACTTGCTGTGGATACGTCTCATATCACTGTTGGTTTCATTTTTTCCCAAGACAGGGAGGACAGAAAACGCTATCCAAACCATTTTGGCTCTATTATGCTTAACAAGGTTGAGAGTCACTATTCCCAGGCGAAGCTTGAGCTTTACGGATTGCTTCGCGCACTCTGTGCAATTCACATTTTCATTTTCAATATCACTAACTTTACAGTCGAAATGGATGCCAAGTATGTCAAGGGTATGATTAACAACCCTGACCTTCAACCAAACACGACCATTAACCATTGGATTGTGGGTATCCTTCTTTTCCATTTTCGTCTTGTGCATGTCCCTGCAGATCATCATATGGGTGTGGATGGATGGATTATTACACTGCCCTCCTGCTGAGGAGGATACACTGGAACACAATGACATGGAGGATTGGCTTGACAAATCCTATTCCTTCTCTATGCAATTGCTAAACAATCAGTCCTATTTCCCAGCTCAGCTTGTCCTTCTGGGCCATCCTTATGGATGTGCTACTGGACAGGCTACCCCTGTGCGCTTGTGCTCATATAATTGCCTGTATTTGGCTGTCAAGTCACTCGTGCTATCCACAGATCCCTTCCAATCCGATGGCATCATTGAGATTCCTCCTATCCCACGTTCTCCGAAAGGCATCCAGCGAAATGCTAGGCTCAAACAAATTATTGCATTTCTTGAGTCTAGTGTTCACCCTTCTGGGATGTCCGATCAGGAGTTCTCCACATTTGTTGCATCTGCTATGTGTTTCTTCCTCCTCTGCAGGAACCTTTGGCATTGTGAGCCACATGGGCGCCATCAGTTAGTTGTCATGGAAGACTGTTGTTTTGCACTCATTAAGTAGGTACATGATGACCTAGGGTATAAGGGTGCCTATATTTTGCAGACATGGCTTTTGTTGTGCTTCTGGTGGCCTACGCTTACTGAAGACATCAAATGGTATGTACACACCTGTCACCAGTGCCAACTTCGCCAAATTGTCAAACTTCATATTCCCCCAACTGTACCCGACATTGTTGGTCTTTTCCACAAGGTGCATATCGACACCATGCTTATGCCTTGCGCTGGCGGTTATCACTATATCATACAAGCTCATTGTGTGATGTCCATGTATCCTGAGTTTTGCATGTTATGATCTGAAAATGCCACTGCCCTTGCCAATTTTATCTTCAAGGACATTTTCTGTCATTGGGGACCCTTATCAGAAATCGTTACTGTTACGATTCACCCCTATTCATTTTCACTCTTGTCATCTTGCTTACTTCTCCAAGGCGTTCTCATCGGATGCCTTGTCATCTTGCTTACCTTTCCATGCATTCCTATCGGACATGTGTCTTGCTGTACAGCCCGCTTGACACCATCATTTCCTCTTCCATCCTACTTGCTGTGTATTACTAAACATTCTTAGGAATTCCTTCACATTCTATTGCTTAGTAATTCCTCTTTTCCCTTCCCTATATAAACCCTACGATACCAATGATGTACCTCACACTTGACCTACCTGGAATAGCATCACTCTTGTACATCGTCTCTGATCCTTCGGATCCCTTGTCTTCCTTGCAGTCTTCGTCCTACTCTGAGTGGACGCTCCCTCAAAACCCTTGAAATCACCGACGATCGTCCTGTCGTCGGAAGAACCCCTTGAACCCTTGAACCATCTATGATGAACTTTCGTCCTAGACAGAACCCTTGAACTGACCAGGTCTACGTTCACCTCTACCCGAGTTGAGCGTAACAGTTACCGATAATGTGCCAGCTTTCATGCAGGCGCTTGACATCCTCTCTTCATGTTATCATATCTGCCATATCTGTATCTCCCCCTACAATTCGCAAGCAAATGGTGTGGTCAAACAGCATCATCTTGATGTCTGGGAGGCCATCATCAAAACTACCCAGGGGGAGGAGTCGCATTGGCCTCACGTAGCTCATTCTGTCTTTTGGGCGGAAAGAGTTATGATCATCAAATCCATCGGGTTCTCACTGTACTTCATGGTACATGGCATTGAACCTCTTTTTCTTTTTGACCTATCTGAAGCAACTTATCTTGTCCCTCTTCCGGATGATCAACCACTAACAACCTCAGGACTTATAGCTTGGCATGCGAAGCATTTTCAGAAGCGATACAAGGACCTTGCACAAATATGCGAGACCATCCTCAAAGTGCATTATGAATCTGTAAAGCATTTTGAAGCATCATTCAAGAATCACATCAAGGATTATGACTTCAAGCCTGGTACTTTGTGTTATGATTTTCCCTTATAACCTGTCCTTTCCCTATGTCTATGGACTTATCATTTCTCCTCATCTCTTTGGTAGACACTTATCCTCTTCTCCTTGTTAGTTTTCCTGGTTCCAAACCGAAACCCTTCAGAACCACGCCCCACTTTACTTCACTGTCTAAACCTTTCACCTTCGACCGGAACCACAAGGATTCCTTTGGAACCCTTTGGAACCACATTCCACTTTATTTCGCTGTTTAACCCTTTTGCCTTCAACCAGAACCACAGGATTCCTTTGGAACCCTTTGGAACCACATTTCCTTACATAACGGACCAATTCCTCCTCCTTGTCATTCTTCTTATGTGATGACTCGTGATCCCTTACTCATCCCACATACAGTGAGCTCGGAAACCCTTTCCATGTTGGGCCAAACAGCAGTATGTACAATGCACTGCTGTTAGGCCCAACATGGAAAGGATTTCTGAGCTCACTGTAGCCATGATACTGCGCACCCCGCCTTATACAGTATGCAGCTACATAGCCCTCGCTGCATACATAGGATTGCACAGTACTGCAAGTCATATAAGTAGTTACCTGACTCTACCTGTATTCCCCAGCTAGTTCTATGCAATCCAGCATTGTTACTTAGCACATCCACGAGCCCCAAGTGTGCACATTGGATAGTGAGACTTCATTTCTCTTTGCTTCGCCCACAACAAGTCTTTGAACTACTTTGAGTGTTCGCTGCACTACGTTCCAATGCCCAGCGTTAACACTCTGGTACTAGTGCACAATTCACAAGTCAAAAAAGAGCTGAACAAAAAGATGAAACCAAGGTACATGGGTCCTATGGTAGTCCTTTGCCAGACAACCAGCAGGTTTTATATCTTGGCAAAGTTGGACAGGTCTGTCTCACAGCTGTGTTATGTGGCTTTCCATTTAATTCCCTATCGTTCATGTTCTCGTACCTCACTTTCCGTTTCAGATCTTACCAGTTTAGACGAAGAAGAACTGGACAATCTGGTAGGAATAGAAGGTGAATCAAAGGATTACGAAGGCAATCCTGGTCCAACCGACCAAGATGCCTGACATCTCTTTTCTATCATCATATACCTGAACCTGATATGTATCTGTTTTATCCCAGGTTTCATCCGGTGCTCGCTTTCATCCTGGGATTAGTCCAGTGGTTATCTGTCTTACCCCGGGTTTTGTCCGGTGCCACATTATGATCAGAAAAACAATAAACCATCAAACATACTTAGGTCTCTCACTCTCACTTTCACATCTCATAAGTCAAAAGAAACAAAACAACGAAAAAAATCTGATAAACAATTAATACAAAAGCACTACGTTATCATCTTTTATTCTCACGTTTATGCTCAAAAATATAAAACCATCACTCTTGCTATGAAACAGGTGTCCTACATCCTTATTTAATTTGCGATTTTCTTTGTACAATGGACACTGCACATCATTCTTGATTTCTGCGTCAAACAGGGTTTTAATGCAGACCGTGTATGAAGTGTTAGGATAATGAGGCGAAACTTTCAATCTCTTTTATCATGAATTCATTTTTTGCTTACTGCATTTTGCCTTTTTCCTCAGATACTGGCGATGCATTTGTGTTTGCAGATTCACACAGATTTCTCAGACACTTGCGGATTTGAACAATACTTGCGATTTTACAAGGATAAATGATACAGGTACATACAGCGACACTACCTACTTGAGTTCATTGAAGCCCTTAACCAATGCATCTACCTCCCTCTCCACTTTGAGGAAATGCACTTGGATTGAGTGTGCCTTCACCTTGAGCTCATGAAGCTGGTCTTCTGCCTTCCACTTCCGCTTCGCCTTCTTGGGGGTGACCACAACCTTGCTGTCGGTCAGCTTGAGGTCGGCCTCAAGGTGTTGGTGCTTGACACCCTGCAATTTCCACTCTATGCAGGATGTTAGTTCTATTTGCATTCGTTTCCTACTATGTCACTCACCTGGTAGCGCATGCGATGTGCTCGGCCCCGCTTTGACTGCCTTTGATGCACGTTTCAGGTGCAAATACTTACACTGTTGCCTCACCAAACGGCACACCTTACATGCACCGATGTGTGGCCCCAAGCAGATGTACCAGAATTTCCAGCACTAGGTGCACTTGTCCTCGTGCAGGACCTCTTTGTGAGGGCCGCCTTCTTCCTCATTGTTGATGGAGTCTGTGTGCGCTCACTATCAATGTATCAGTTATTAGGGGAGAAAATGGCATGCGGACAAACTTACCTTGGACCCCACAAATCCGCTTGATGTTATCGGCGAGTCCATCATCACAGGGTTTGTGCCCTAGTCCTCCACCACCGCATCTTCATTGTCATCCTCCTCCTTGTCATCCTCCTCCTCCATCGCCAGCTTGGTACGTCATGGGACGATCACCACCAAGGGCATCACCCATGCCTTTTCATCCTCCTCGGCCCACTGTTTTGCCATTGCGATCTCCTGCTCTGCCTCGATCCTAGCCTTGATTGCAGCTTTCCAGCGCATTGCATACCCGCTGGCCTCCTTGATCACAGCTGTGATGTTGAGAGGCAATGGCAATACCACCTGCAACGTGTGGGCCTCAGCCATTGCAAGCTTGAGTTCATTCTGGGTTTTAATTAGCGTGACTCTAGGTGTGACAAATCACCATGCACCATCTTCCACAACCACGCGACCACCCACATATCCTGCTCCTCCCTGAGTTCCTCCTTGTTGTCTGGGTGTGTCTTTCCACATTGTACGCCTTGTTGATGCATTCCCACACTAGTTCATGAGGGGACGGGTTGGACATGAGGGCCTTGTCAAGGAAATCTTGAAGGTAGGTGGCGGACATGTTACTGAAGGGCATGGAAGAGAAAAGCAAGGAAGCGGTGCAGCACCACTCCATAACTTATATACACGATCAACCACTTATCTCATTGGCAGACAATGGCACAGGAGTTTTGCTTGCTTCAAATGCTTCCACGTGTTCGCGTCTGACATGCGCCTCATTTCTTCCTGTCTTCCCACACTCATGTGACTGACTGGGGACAGTCAGTAGCAAAGACCCCCTCAGATGTAAAGAGCCATAAGCCTCTACTCTCGCATATCATCTAATCATCACCTGGATCATCCCCATCCCCATCCTCATCCCCTTCCTAACATTTTCACCTTCTACCACAGCCATCTAAAGTCATCTCCACACCTTCTTGCATCAACTTGCAACAATCCAAATGAAATCTGCAAAATCCACATTCTGCATTTGCACTCAGGTTCCATCACTGGTAAGTCCTTTTGTTCATGCTACATTTAGGACTCGTTATATCAAGTCATATCACATCCTAACAACTTGAATTACCTTGTCAAGTACTTTATTCACATATTTAGTCGTCTCCATGCCTTCAACAGGTGTTGTGATGCATGTACCTTACTTGTTTCAGTCTAGGGTGTGCCCAGACTATAAAAGACTATAATTAGGCAGTTGAAATTCATTTTTTTGTCCTTTCATCTATCATTCCCTTCAATTGTCAACCATTCTAAGGGCTTCTGCACAAGTCCTCATCGTTCTTATCATTTTCCCACTTCCGCATTCTTCGCATTACACTGCGCACTCTGTGGATCTGCCGTCGACTTTCAGCAGAACACTCCAGAAAATCTCAGGTTCGTCAGAAAGGCTCTTCCCTGGTCAAAAGGTCTTGGCCAGTTGTCCCTCTTTTCATTCCTCTTGTGTATCCCTTTAGGGATGAACATATTGCTTCCTTCTTACCATCCACAGCAAATACCCAAGGTTTTGTGACTCATATTCCTGAGATCCAGAGCTTTGTTCCTCTCTTCAATGTGTAGGTGGGAAATGGAAGATTTCTCCCCCTGAAGTAGTTTGAGGGGGGTTTTCCAATTCAGGCAAGCATTGGGGGTGCAATTGTACACATGAGCCACATGTAGGATTGCAAACTCCGAATAAGAAGATGGGAGGCAGGTATGTAAGCACATGGCCTGTGCCTTTTCCATCAGGGTGCAAATGAATCACTTCATGCAACCATTTCACTGATGCATGTATGGGGCAGATTGTTGAATGTTGATGCCATTGTCACACATGTACTCTTTAAATGCCTTGGAGGTGTATTCTCCTCCTATGTCAGAATACCAGTGTTTGACAATGGCATTATTTTGGTTCCAGGTAAAGGCAAAGAACTGCTTCACAGTCGAAGGGTCTGATCCTTGGACTTGATGCAGATGACCCAGCCTATTGAAGTGTAGTCATCATAGAAGACAACAATGTACTTGTACTTTTGGTACAACTCAATCTCGAAGGATTTAAGGTCTGAGTGAATCAACTCAAAGGGAGCAGAAGCCCACATCTCACTATGAGAAAAGGAACAATTGGGCTATTTGCCCATCTCACATCCAAGACAGATATGTCGCTTGGAAGGGATAGTAATGTCTCTATGTGGCACTTGGCAGCCTCCAGTACCTCATTGGAGGGATGTGTTGAATAAGTATCTATTACTGTTCAACAATACACTTATTACTACAGTAGTATAGTATAAAGCTTGAAAGCTTGGAAGAGCTCAGAAGCCCAGAAGCTTGGAAGTATTAATTAGTGTATATCATGTGACTCAGATATTATTACAAACTCAATAGCAGAGTCACAATAACAACTCTTCCAGTTACCACATCATGCCATCTACCTCAATGTCTATCAACTGGTGAGCTAGGATTCCTCCCTCAGATCTAGTCTACTCCTTGTAGTAGTATAGCCTATACTCAACAGGTTATGAGCCCTGGCTAGTGAAACATGATGCTTGTGCCTAACAGCTGCATTGTCTGTGACCTAGCCAAACTGGTTCTTTACTGCACAGAAATGCTGCATATGGATAGCATTGTGTCCTGCTGCATCTTTGCACAGGGCACTGGTATGGGAAGACTATGTCAGTCCAAAATGCTGACAAGTTCGTGTTACAGATCAACAATGTCTTCTTCTTCCTC
Organism: Aureoboletus auriporus; assembly: GCA_038089615.1. Lineage (NCBI taxonomy): Eukaryota > Fungi > Basidiomycota > Agaricomycetes > Boletales > Boletaceae > Aureoboletus > Aureoboletus auriporus. Next base: position 9,072 of record JBBPLF010000818.1, read on the forward strand.
TATTAATATCCCCATTTTCAACAGAGCCAATTGGAACCAGTGGTGGCCCTCCATGCATGCTTACATCCAGTCAACTGGATGCTCCTGGGTTGTTGACTTCTTCAAACTGGAGATCAAAAACAATTCAAACAAAGATCAGCAGGATTTTTACATCCAATGGATCAAGGCAAATGACATTATTGTCAGCTCAGTCAAGCTCCACCTCTCCGAGTCCCTTAGACAGAAATACATTGATGAAGCCACTGCCATGGATCTCCTTGCTGACCTCAAGAAGGTCTATGATTCCCCTGGGATCTCTGCAGCCTTTGCACTCTTCAAAGACCTCCTTGATACCAAGATTGCTTCATCCTCACACCTTGCACCATCTCTCAACAAGGTGGTTAACCTCTTCTCTCATCTCGAGCAGGCTGGATACAAATTCCCAGCCAACATCCAAGCCATGCTCCTGCTGGCTGAACTTCCTGCTTCCATGGATGTGATAGCACAGATGATTGTGCAAGCCTGTTAGAACTATGCGGTTGGACGTACATAACTCCGGTGAAGTCCAGAGCAGAGTCTTGGTGGGACTTGGCTTCAGCATATGTGCTATGCCCTTACTGAACCCGGAGGTCCCAAATTTGTCAAAGGTTGGAGGTTACGAGAACCATTAGGCTCAAGTGTAACAAAGGGGAAGACAGAGATGGGGATCAGACAGAGACTGGGAGGTCAGAGCAAGGAGAGGAAGGTTGTTCAATTCAGTATTCAATTCAATATTCGACTGAGGTTACAAAGAGAGTACAGAGGGGTTTATATATGGAGGGCAGAAGGGTCTAAGGTACGGAGTTGCGTAAATATCTCGGAGGTAGGTACCAAGCAAGAATGTATAAGGGTCAGAATGACAGACGGAGAATGGAACAGGGAAAAGTGACAGTCAGGGAAATATGTAAGGGATGAGTGACAGAAGTAAAATGAAGTATGTACAAGATGACATTGGAAGAGTATAGAAGTATAAATGAAATGGTCTGGAGAACAGAGATACCTGAGTGCGCGAGATTGCGCCAGAGTTGTCACAGGATATCCGGAGTTGCATCGCAGTGACCAGAGTTGGACTTGGATGAAATCCGGGATATGACAAAGCCAAGGACAAGGACAGGGCTCCCAAGACCCCAACCATTGAGGAGATCCAGTAGGCTATGGTCCTCTCTTGGGACCAGTGCCATATGCTGCATGGCACTGGCACCAGCACTCCAAAGGCTGCTCAGGCCAACAAGATCAGTGCTGTTAAGCACAAAGGGGCTGGCCCCAACTTTGAGTAACAGCAAGTGCCTGAAGGCAACAGCTCAAAGAAGAAGGGAAAGCATGGCAAACATGGTGGCAAAAACCAATGTGAGAAGCAAAATGCTTCCAATGAGCAGCTCCATGCCCACATTGCCTCCTTCACCCACATATTCAGTCCTAAGCCATTCCCTGACCCACGTGAACTTGCCCACCATCCTGCCTCTATATTTCAAGGACATTAAGGACCTGCATTCCATATTGGAATACAGGAAGCTTTTGATCTTGCCCATCAGCTTGAGATCCAACCATCCTCTGAAATAATCCAGTTCCTCAACAGTGGGCTGCAAACACATGGGCCATCCTTCCTGGCATCTGCTACTATCACCTCTGCCTCCTCCAAAACATTCTTGTCCCTCACCACCACTTCTTTGCTCACCTCATGGTTTGAGCAAATTCCTGAGTTGGATTCCAACTCACCCCCTCCTACAAAGCGCTCTAAGCACTCTCACCACAAAGACATCATAGGTCCTCCTGCATCCTTTTGGGATGAGGAAGATCTCATTGATATATATGGCTCTGAGTATGGAGGTGAGGACCCTGACTTTCCATGCATGATGTCAGTCCATCTCCACCCACATTTGACTTGCTAACAGTAGCTTCCACACTTACAGCTAGTAGTTATATGTATAAATATGTGTGGTAGTGTACAACCTTGCAATAATATTCATTGCAATTGTTCTAAGTGTGCACACATCATTGAGAAAATGAGAACACATTGGATACTTGACTCAAGTGCTTCAATGCACTTCACTTCTTTGCGTGATGCCTTTACAACTTACCACAAGTTCAGTAAAGATGAGTGCATACTGGTGCAAACTGCTGCTGCTATTATTTGGGTAGAAGGTCAAGGAACCATCTCTCTTCAATGGTTTAATGCCAAACATTGTGCCCATGATTTGAAGCTGCACAATGTTGGGTATATTTCTGATTCTGGCATCAATCTCATATCACTTGGACACCTGTTACAAGCAGGAGCTAAGATACATGGTGAAATGGATACCATCACTGTGACATATGGCAATGGTACAATACTAGTGCCCTTTGTTACTGGCCAACTAGGTCAGAATATGTACACTCTGAAGGCTTCTCCCATCCTTGGCAATGCCCATATGACCATCAATTTTGAGACAGTCCATAGACAACCAGATCATCCTTCAAAAGAGGTTCTTAAACAAGCAAAACAACACACTTCCAGACTTCCAGACTTTCTGATTCCAGATATTCCAACTTTCGTATGTCCTGATTGTTGTTACACTCGACTCGGGTAGAGGCGGACGTAGACCTGGTCAGTTCAAGGGTTCTGTCTAAGACAAACGTTCATCATAGATGGTTCAAGATTCGAGGGTTCTTCCGATGATAGAACAATTGTTGGTGGTTTCAAGGGTTTCGAGGGAGCATCCACTCAGAGTAGGACGAGGACTTCAAGGAAGACAAGGGATCCAAGGGATCAAGGGATGATGCAAGGTATAATGCTATTCCAGGTAGGTCAAGTGTGAGGTACATCATTGGTATCATAGGGTTTATATATGGAAGAGAAAAGGGAATTACTAAGCAATAGAATGCGAAGGAATTCTGAAGAATGTTTAGTAATACACAGCAAGTAAGACAAAAGAGGAAACAATGATGTCAAGTGGGCTGTACAGCAAGACATGTGTCCGATAGGAATGCATAAGAGAGTAATCAAGATGACGAGACGTCTGCTAGGAACGTCCAAAGAAGTAAGCAAGATGACAAGAAGGAAAAATGAATAGGGGTGAATTGTAACATTACCCCTGGAGTACATTCGAAGCCACAAAGAGAACAAAAAGGAAAGAATTAAAAATCGTAATCTGCACCTGGTGAACCAGTAACACTGGCGATAGCAGTATTGTCCCACACATCATCACCATGATCTTCGTCAACATAGGAGGAGTTGTTGCTGGAAGGAGACCGTGATCGTTGACGGGATTGAACAAGGGGACAGTCCGAATACCGTCTGCTACATCTCCAAGTGCAACGATGGCAACAAGAAGCAGATGTGTTTGCGGAAATCATGCAGGGAACATAGAAGTGTGGGGGAGGGATAGGAATGGGGTTGGTAGAGGAAGTACTGGTGGAGGAAAGGGAATGTTGTGGGGAGCGATGACACCAGGGACAACGGGAGGCAACATGTCCAGGTCAAATAAGGCAGCAATGTTGGCAATGATAATCTGGACAGTTGGCCATGAAGTGACCCTCTTGTTGGCAGTGGAAGCAGCAGTTGGTGGGGTTGGAAGGAGGTCGTCGTCCTTCTGCTTCTCACCATGCAGCAAATTTCTGGAAGCCGGGTGGGAGGAGGCGGTAAGTGACAGCAAGGGCCATTTGTTCAGCGCGTTGTTCCTCAATAGAGAATTTGGCGGATGACGCAGAAGGTGTAGATGGAATCGGAGAGGGAGGGAAGATGGAAACAGGTGTACCGGTTTGCTGTTCTTGTTGAGCATGTACCTCTCCTAATTGATGGTGGTAGTGATTGATCTCAGAGATGGCGAGGGGCATTTGCAGTTGGTGCAGGGTCAAGAGGAGGTTTCCTTTGGTTTGGGTTTGGATCTGTTGAAGGATCCCAATGTGAGAGGCGATGCTCTCATTGGATGACGCTAAGGAGAGTAGGTTTGCAAGACGTTAGTTTTGTAAGAAGGCTTGATGGAGGTTCTACAGTGGGGATCATGTCAAAATGACTTCCGAAGTAAATGGTCATTTGGGGATTGGCGATTTGTCTAGCCATTAAGTCAAGGGCAGCAGCAGTGGGGACTTCCTAAGTGTGGAAGGCGGAGAGGGGAAGATCGATGGATTGGATGGGTTCATTAGTGGGTGCGGAAGGGGTATCTTCAGTGGCAGGGCCCCAGGAGTCAGTACTCCAAGGTTCAAGGGGTGCAGGTGAAGAAGGACGAGAAGAAAGTCTGTTGGACAAAGGTATAGTAATGGAAGAAACAGAAACGGAAGGAACTGTAGTAGAAGATCAGCAAGAGTAGAAGATTGGCAAGAGTAGATAATAGGCATAGTGATTCACGATTCATAGTGCCATGGGCAGCTGTTGTATTTCTTGTTGCAAAAGTATTGGTGTTCAAGGGGATGGGATGGTGGAAGGTCATTGCGAAAAAGGAAGTCCAGGTTGAAATTCAAAGTTTTGTTTATGAAGCATTCTTTGGGAAGGCGGAAGGGTGACAGTTTTTATAATCAAGGAGAGCAGACTTTGCATGTTTTAAATTGCACTCAGGAACCCATGAGTCATCTTTGGCTGTGTATCCCTTCCATCGGATCAGGAAGGACTGACGGGACAGAGTTCCTCTGTGGCATAGAATTTTCTCAATTTTGTATTCTTCTTCTCTGGCGATAAGGTCAAGTGGTGGTGCAGGGAAGTTCAGGCCATGTATGTTGTTTTCGTGATAGGGTGATAAGAGGGAAGCATGGAACACAGGGTGAATTTTCCAAGTTTGGGGTAAGTAGAGTTGGTATGTGATCGGGGATAGGACCTTGACAATGGTAAAGGGTCCTTCTCGCTTTGGTGTGAACTTCGGGTTGGCAATAGATCGCTTGAGGTTCCATGCTTCTAGCCAAACCTTATCTTCTTTTCAGAAAGGGGAGAATGTTTTCCTAGTTCAGGAGGCCATGACTTGTCTTGCTAGTTCATGGGCAGCAAGGGTTTCATTACGAGCAGCAGTGAGGATTTTCAGTTGTTCTTCGATGGCAGGAAGGGTGGTTTCTGGGAGGACGGTGGGTAGGGCACAGGGTTCATATCCCATCATGAGATAGAATGGGGATTGGTTGGTGACAGAATGAGGGCGGTGATTGTGGGCGAATTTGGCATGGGAGATGGAGTCGGACCATGAGGTAGGGTTATGTATTTCTGCAGAAAATGCAGAGATATGTTTCAATCTCTTGGTTTACTTGTTCAGTTTCTCTGTCAGATTGCAGGTGATAAGCGGTGAACAGGGACAGGTTATAGCCGAGGAGTTTTCCAAGTTCTTTTGTGAAAGATGAGGCAAATTGGGGACCGCGATCAGAGATGATTTTGTTGTATAAGTTGAATCGTTTGTAGACTTTGTGGAAAAAGAGGGCAGCAATTCCTTCAGCAGTGATGGTTGTCTTTGTGGGGCAAAGAATTACCCCCTTAGTAAGCCCATGGTTGACCACGACCAAAAGACAATTGAAGCCAGCGGAGGGCAGAAGGTCCATGATCAGATCGCAGGAGATCTGTTGGAAGGGGCAAGAGGCGGAGGACAGGATCAGGAGGAGAGGGGGACAAGTGGGATGTGTGTTCGCCTTGTTTTGTTGACAGGTGGCACAACCCCCAACATAGTTGTGAACATAAGAGGTGAGACCAGGCCACCAAAATTCAGCGGAGACAAGTTGGCGGGTTTTGAGAAAACCAGGGTGGCCAGTGGATTCGTGATCATGGCAGTGGGTGAGGATGGAAAGACGAAGGGAATCGTCAGGGGGAACATAGACACAGCCTTTGTAGGTGAGGACACCATCGAGGTTTTGCCAGTCGGAGAGACGAGAGCGGAAAGCAAGGGGAATATTACGGTCCATAGATTGGAGGGCTTGGAGTGTTAACGTTGGGCGTCGGAACATAGCACAGCAAACACTCGAAGTAGTTCAGAGACTTGTCGTGGGCAAAGTAAAGAGAAGAAAGGTCTCACTACCCAATGCGCACACTTGGGGCTCGTGGATGTGCTAAGTAACAACGCTGAATTGCATAGAACTAGCTGGGGAAACATGAGCGAAGTCTGGTAGCTACTTATACTAAGTTATGATACTGCGCAATCCAGTGTGTGCAGTAAGGTCTGTG
>JBBPLF010000819.1:0-15176 GCA_038089615.1 Aureoboletus auriporus
ATACACTGGACTCGCACAAGTACACGACGAATCAACAACAATAAACAACAATATTGTGCCACAATGTGGCCACAATCACTAAGTCCAGAAATGCGCACCAAATGGTGCACAATCAATACATCTAACAGAATGAGGAATTGGAGTGTGGTTAATGTGGAGGACGAAAATGTCAACCAAAAGTTCAAATCTGTGCAGATTAAAGCATAGGGCTCATAACCTGTTAAAACAGCTGGAACAGACAACTGGAGTCTAATGTAAGAAAACTAAGGAAAAAAGAATACACTGGACTTGCACATGTACATGATGAATCAACAATAATAAACAACAACACTTTGCCATAATGTGGCCAAAATCACTAAATCAAGAAATGTGCACCATTTGGTGCACAATCAATCAATGTAACAGAGGCTGGGGTCAATGAAGTTTCCAGTTGCACCTGAGTCAATTAGTGCAGTGGTTAGGACGATGACCAGGGGATGGATGAGGGCAAGATTTTGGAGTTGCAGAAGGAGAGGTCAGAGGCCATGGCAGAGCAATACAAGGACAATGTGGAATTTGCAAGGCAGGCTGGGATTGTAGAGTAGTATAAAATGTATGTCTTTTTGTTGAACAATAAAAGTGTTCACGAAAAAATCAGGAGTTGTGAGGTCCAGGCTTCTCTGGATAATGAAGGTGAAAATCTCTGAGTTCTGTAGCAAGTAACCAAGATGTTTCTTCATCAGTGCTTTTATAAATGGACCATCGGACTAGGTAAAGAAGTTTGCAGGACTTGCGTTGACAGTCTAATTTGGAGCTGAGTATCTCAAAGATCTTGTACTCCAGTTCACCATCTACTTCAACTGCCAGAGGTGGGGGTTGAGTCCAATTCAGAGTGATGTTGGGTATGGAGGGTTCTAGTTGAGAGATGTGGAAGACAGGGTGTATGGATTTCATGGAATCAGAAAAATGGAGTGTAAAGGAGTGACTTCTGGCTTGAGCGATGATGTCATATGGACCCAAGTTCTTTTTTGAGCAGAAATACTTTGCTTTTACGAATACCTGATCACTGACTTTGAAGTCTGGTGTTGGAGTCTGCTTAGCATCCATAGGGCTTTGGTATCACTCTTGCGCATGAGCCATTTCTTCACAGAGGAATTGATGAAGGGAATTGAGGTTGACAGAGTATTCATGTGCTTGAGTGGAGGTATATCCAGAGGATGAAGGGAGCTGTTTGATAAAGTTCATGGAGATGGAGTTCCATGGTTTTTCAGGAATGGGGAGTTGTTTCAGGAATCTGTATGGCTTATGTCTAGGAACCTTGGCATGAGCGCAGGATGTGCAGGACGAGACATAGTCCTTTACAAAAGTTCGGATTCCTGGCCATGTGTATTCACATTGAATGAGCTCCAATGTCTGTTTCTGTCCAAAGTGTCTGGAGAGTGGGTGGTCATGTTTGTATCGGAGGACATGGAGACAGAGTTCATCAGAATCAGGAACATAGATGCAATCATCTAGATGAAGAAAGCTGTGGGAGTTAACTAACCAATGGGAGTTGGAAAGGTTGGAAGGGGAGAGATGCTGAATAGTGATGGGATCGGAGGGAAGAGCAGAGAGAATGTCACTGTGGAGTTATTCAACATCGAAAAGTGTGCTGGCTCAGAGGACCAGAGTTGATGTGAGCATAGTCCTTATCCCCCACTTTGGGATAGATGTCCCAGCATCTAATGAGGACATCAGGTTTCACGCCAAGGTGTCTGGGATGGAAATGGACAACCATATTGAACTAGGAGAGGGACTCTGACCACTGGACCTGCTGGCATGTCAGGAGTTTGGAAGTGGCAAAGTATTTAAGGTTCCTGTGGTTGGTGATGATGTCAACAGGGGTACCGGATGCTTCAAGGTAGAGACACCAAGTCTGGAAGAACTCATGGATAGCAAAAAGCTTTGTGATTGGAGGAATGCAGTGAATTGGATGAGGAAGGGTCAGCTGGAGGAGGCAAGTTTGGAGGCTGCGGAGTTGAGTTTGGTGATGCTGGCAAGAGCTGTTCAGGTGAACAGGAAGATATACTGCTCGAAATCCAACCAATCAACAGATTGTAGCAGATGAGTCAGTTGTGTCCTAGAAAAAGGGAACAGGAGCCATCCAGCTAAGTGACATAAAATGTTGTTGGAGTGATATCACCAGTTTGGAAACGGACAAAGAGGTCAACAGCTTGGAAAGTCATGGAGTTTGAGGTTCCATTGAATAGGCAGAGTTGCAGTGGAGGAACAGGGGGACAGAGGGACAGAGGGATGAAAGGATGAAGGGATGGAGGGATGGAGTAAGTTGAAAGAGCATGTTAATTGACAAAGGAGGTATCCATAATCGGAGGGACCAGAATCTACGAGGGTAAAGAAGGTGGGGGTGTCATGAAAAGAGTGAAACAGAGGGCATAAGGATATTTGGATTTGAGAGAGTGGACATGTTGAGTCAGATCTCCTTGAGTGCACAGGGGGGATCAACACAACCTCCTTCCTGTGCGAAGTCAGGAAGGTCATGGACTATTCCTTTGTTTCCGAGGAGACCTCTGGTGTAGCTTCCAGAGTAGGAGGGTCATCGTTAACTGGTGTGTGGGAGGTAGCCTCATGTTGGCTCAAGTGGTGACTGGCATACTCACCATCAAGGATAGACATCAATGGAAAGCCACCCTTGTCACCCACAAAGGCCTCTTCAAACCCACAGTCATGTTCTTTGGTCTCAATAACTCTTCAATTATATTCCAACATTTTATAAACACCCCTTTCAGAGACATGATCACTGAAGGATGGCTCATCATCTACATGGATGATCTTGTCATATCCCAAACATTCAGCAAGTCCAACTTCAGTTCTCCAGTTACTCCTCTAAGGGAAGGAGGAAGTAGGGTCGTCATGTCGTTCTCAGAGAAGGAGCCTGGAAGGAGATTAGGGCAGCGGGAGAGGGTGTCAGGTCCTGTGAGGAGTTTGCCAGGGACATGGATCATCTTGAGATTGAAATCAGCGAGGTCGAGAAGCCAGTGGGCTTGGTGACAGTTAAGGGCTTGCAGTTGGCAGAAGTATGTCAGATTTTTGTGATCAGTGAAGACCTGGACTGGAAAAGGTGATCCATGGAGGTAGTGCCACCAGGATTTCAGGGCGTGAATGACAGTGAGAAGTTCTCTGTCATAGATATCATAGTTGCATTTGACTGGAGAGAATGATTGGGACAAGTAGGAGCATGGGTGCCAGTTGCTATTTGAATCTGTTTGAAGGAGAATGGCACCTGAGGTGAACTTCGAAGCATTGATGGCGATGGAAAAAGGGGAGGAAAAATTGGGCAAGCGAAGAACAGGTTTCAACAAGAAGAGTTCTTTGAGCTTGTTGAAGCTTTGTTGACACGAGGGAGTCCAATTCCAAGCGAGGTCCTTTTTGGTAAGGTCAATAAAAGGGCATGCAACAGTGGAATAGTCAGGAATGAATTTCTGATAGAAGTTGGCAAATCCCAGGAAAGAGCAAACTTCCTTGATCTTGGTAGGTGTGGGCCATTTGGCGATTTCATTGAGTTTAACAGGGTCCATAGCGAGTTGCCCAGGTTTGATGATCATTCCGAGGTATTTGACTTCAGTAGCAGCGAAGGTGCATTTTTCTAGTTTCAGGTGAAGGTTGAGTTCTTTCATGCATTGGAGAACACGTTGGGTGCGTTCTGTGTGTGTATCATCGTCAGGGGAGAAGATGAGAAGGTCGTCCATGTAAATGACAAGCCATCCTTCAGAGATCATTTCTCTAAAGGAGTCGTTCGTGAATTGTTGGAAGGTAGTGGGAGAGTTGTTGAGGCCAAAGAACATGACAGTAGGTTCAAAGAGTCCTTTGTGGGTGATGAAGGCAGCTTTCCATTGATGTCCATCTTTGATGTGAATGTTGTTATATTCCCATTGGACGTCAAACTTGGTAAAGACTTTAGCTCCTTGGAGTTTATCAATGAGGTCAGAGATAAGCAGAAGGGGATATGCATCACAAATGGTGTGTTCGTTGAGGTATCGATAGTCTTGGCAGGGGCAAAGACCTCCATCCTTCTTTTAACAAAAAGAAAGGAGAGGTTTGGGGGGAGTTAGATGGGCATATTTTCCCAGAAGCGAGGTGTTCATCAAGGAAAGACTCAGTCACCTTTTGTTCTTCAGGAGAGAGAGGATAAACCTTCCCAATCTTTGGGACAAAGGTTTCTTTGGTGTTGATTTTGTGGTCATAAGGACGAGAGGGGAGTATGTGATCAGTGGCTTCTTTTGAAAAGACAGAGGCAAAGTTCTGATATTCTGGGATGGCTTTGGATTTGTTCTTTTTGGTGGTCATGGCAAGTTCGGTGGCAGTGGTTAACTTGGCAATGACTGGCGATCCCTTGGGAATGAAGTGGGATCCACATCAAATGATGTAATGGAGGACTCTATTGTCAAGGGCTCGTCGGATGTATTGTGATTTGGTTTCCTGGTTTAGATATGAGAAGAGGTGATCTTCTGTGGCGGTGTTAACATGGACATGTTTTGGTGGAGGAGGAGATCCCCTTTTGTAAAAGGCTTTGTGTTGTTTGATATCTTCCATGTGGGAATGGAAGAGATCTTTGGATTCATTGAGGGATTCATTGTGGGAGAGGGCTCATTTTGCCCAATCGACCGTTGGGTTGATCTTTTTGAGCCAGGGGAGTCCGAGTATGGTGTTGTCACATCCACAGGACATGACATAAAAAGTGGTTCGTTGGGTGATTCCCTTCATAACAAGGAAAAGATCACAAGTGTATTGAATCTCTCTGTTGTTGTTGAAGGAGGATGTTATGCTAGGCGTCGGAACGTAGCACAGCAAACACTTGAAGTGGTTTGAAGACTTGTTGTGGGCAAAGAAAGGAGAAGAAGTTGTCTCACTATCCAATGCGCACACTTGGGGCTCGTGGTTGTGCTAAGTAACAACGCTGAATTGTGTAGAACTAGCTGGGGAAACATAGGTGAAGTCTGGTAACTACTTATATAATGTATGATACTGTGCAATCCAGTGAGTGCAGTAAGGGCTCTGTGACTGCGCACTGCATAAGGCGATGTGCGCAGTATGGGCTATGTATCGAATGAGTAAAGGAACACGAGTCATCATATAAGGAGAATGATGACGAGGAAGGATTTGGTCTGTTATGTAAGAAAAGGTGAAGCGTGACTCAACAAGTGTGCATCAGGCATTCGTAAGGTTATGTAAGAAAAAGGTAAAGCGTAACTCAACAAAGCAAAAAGATGAAAGGAACCTAATAGGGAGAAGAAGATAGGTGTTTTGCAAAGACACAAGGAGAGACGATGAGTCCATAGACATAAGGAAAAGAGGGGTTATAAGGGAAAATCGTAACAGAGGAGTTGGAATTTTGTACACAGATGGGTTTCACAAGTTTGGTGGTGGGTAATCCATGTTTTTGCATGAATTGTCGGTCGATACAGGAGATGTTAGCTCCACTATTGACTAGGGCGCGGGTTTTGATGGTTTGCAAAGTATGCGATAGGACGACAATCTGGACAGGAATTTGCATGGATTTGGTCAAAGATTGTACGTGTACAGCATCACATCTAAGGATAGGGGAGACTTGTGTCGATTGAGTTCCCCTATTCAAAAATCCGAAGGAACAAAGGCCACCCTTTGAATGGTTTCTTCGTCGTCATCAATATCCATGAGATTGGGAATTTCTTCCTCTTTGGCGGTGCTTTTGATAGTGGGTTCTTTCTTGGTGAAGTTGGGGTATTTCCTGCCCATGTGTCCAGGTTTCCTGTAGCGGAAACAGAGTCCCTTATCTCTGCATCATTTGCATTCTTCTGGGGTGAGTTTGGAGATGTGAATGGCATCTACATCCATGGCGTCGGGGTCGCATGGTTTGGTCTGGGTTTTTGAGTATAAAGGGGCGTTTGGGTGGTAATCTTGCTACGATGTTGCTGGGTGAAGGCTTTGACAATGTCTCATCTGGTTTGGACTTCTTGGGCCCATTTGTACCAGTCGTCAATGGTCTTGGTATCTTTGCTGGATTTGCTGATCTTTTCAGACATGAAGATGGGAAGTCCTGCTCCAAAGAACAATCATAAGATGTTGTCTTTGGTGATTCCAAAGACAATAATGTTGTTCTGGAACCTGGCAATGTATTCTGAGAGGTCGCCGTTTTCAGGCATACAATAGGTGATGAGCCAGAAGATAGCTTTCTTAGCAGTGTCCTTTCGTTTGAATGTGTTTTTAAATGCAGAACAGAAGTTGGCAAAGGTTCCTGTTACAATTTTCCCTTATAACCCCTCTTTTCCTTATGTCTATGGGCTTATTGTCTCTCCTCGTGTCTTCACAAGACATCTATCTTCTTCTCCCCATTAGGTTCCTTTCCCTTTCTTTCACCTTACGAACGCCTGATGAACACTTGTTGAGTCACGCCTTACCTTTTTCTTACATAACCTTACGAACGCCTGATGCACATTTATTGAGTCACGCTTTACCTTTTTCTTACATAACCTTACGAATGCCTGACGCACATTTGTGAGTCACGCTTTGTCTTTTCTTACTTAATGGACCAAACCCCTTCTTGTCACCATTCTCCTTATATGGTGACTCGTGTTCCTTTACCCATTGATACATAGCCTCTACTATGCACGTCGCCTTACACAGTGCGCAGTCTCATAGCCCTTACTGCACACACTGGACTGCACAGTATCACACATCATATAAGTAGTTACCTGACTTTACCTGTATTTCCCCAGCTAGTTCTACGCAATCCAGCGTTGTTACTTAGCACATCCATGAGTCCCAAGTGTGCACATTGGGTAGTGAGACACTTCTTCTCTTTGCTTCGCCCACAACAAGTCTCCAAACCACTTCAAGTGTTTGCTGTGCTACGTTCCGACGCCCATCGTTAACAGTTCCTAAGTCTGGAGGCATTGCGTTCAAGGCTTTTTGGCAATAGGTGGCTGCCCAAGTAATGGCAGTTCCTTTCGTCATATAGGATAGGGCGAAGGCAACATGTTTGGCTTTGGAGTCGTATACTTTGTCATTGACCATGAGGTAGGAGACTATGGTGTCAAGCCAGATCATGGCTTTGGCTGGGTTTCCATTGAAGGATTCAGGGGTTTTGATGCAAAGTTCAGTGGGTTTTGTGATGGGGGTGGTGTTAAACATGGCTGAGGTTACAGGTGACGAGGGTGGGGGTACGATGGCAAAGGGATTGGTATGAGGGGCAACTGGGGTTGGTGAAGGGGGTGTGGGTACTCGTGGGATGGTCAAGGTGGCAGACAAAGCATGAGCTAGATCAAGGTCTTCCCTTCATTCTTCTTCAGTAAGAAGAGTGGTGTCAAGGTTGAGTTCCTCCTCAAGATCAGTGAGGGAGGGGTCAGGTTTGGGCTCAGAAGTAGTTTCTTGAGTGGAGGTTTGGTGGCGACCCCAACGAGGGTCTGTTGAGGGACAGTGGTGGGAAATGGTGATAAAATGCTTATGATGATAGTAGCCTGTTTAGAGCATGCTTGACCTTTTGTTATGCTCAACTTGGGTAGAGGTGAACATAGACCTGGTCGGTTCAAGGGTTCTGTCTAGGACAAATGTTCATTGTAGATGGTTCAAGGGTTCAAGGGTTCTTTCGACGATAAGGTGATTGTCAATGGTTTCAAGGGTTTCGAGGGAGCATCCACTCAGAGTAGGATGAGGACTTCGAGGAAGACAAGGGATCCAAAGGATCAGAGAACGATGCAAGGTATGATGCTATTCCAGGTAGGTCAAGCATGAGGTACATCATTGGTATTGTAGGGTTTATATAGGAAAGGGAAAAGAAAATTACTAAGCAATAGAATATGAAGGAATTCCTAAGAATGCTTAATAATACACAACAAGTAAGCCAGAAGAGGAAACAATGGTGTCAAACGGGCTGTACAGCAAGACACGTGTCTGATAGGAATGCACAAGAAGGTAATCAAGATGACAAGTCATCCAATGAGAATGCTTGGAGAAGTAAGCAAGATGACAAGAGAAAAAAAATGAATAGGGGTGAATCGTAACAGCCTGACTGCAACATTAAGTTAATATCCATGGGTACCCTACTCCAAGACCCTTGTCTCACCCTTTAGAATGGTCCCATCTACATCTCCTTCCTTGACAAATGCTCGAACAGGAATCCTCACCTTCCATAGTCACAACAACACTATGTATTGGATCAAAGCACTTGCCATGCATCCAAATGTGAACCATTCTATGACTGCCTCTTTGGATTATGATCTCATGCACCGCCAGCTTGGCCACCCCTCCAATGAGGTACTGAAGGCCACCAAGCATCACTTAGAGGACTTCCCAAATGTCACTGTCCCAACTAAATGACCGATATGTCCAGGATGCGAGATGGGCAAACAACCCAATCACCCCTTTCCTCACAGCAAAATGTGGGCCTCCACTCCCTTTGAGTTGATCCATTCAGACCTGAAATCCTTTGAGATTGAGTCATACCATAAATATAAGTATGCTGTCGTCTTCTATGATGACTATATATCCATGGGTTGGGTTGTCTGCATCAAGTCCAAGGATCAGACCCTTCAGACTGTGAAGAGTTCTTCCCCTTTATCCACACTCAATATAATGCCATCGTCAAATACTGGCATTCTGACGCAGGAGGAGAATACACCTCCAAGGCATTCAAAGAATTTTTATGTGATAATGGCATAAATATACAACAATCCACCCTGTACGCTCATCAGCAAAACAGTCGCACAGAGCGATTTATTCGCACTTTGATGGAAAAGGCATAGGCTATGTGCTTACATGCCTGCCTCCCATCCTCATACTGGGAGTTCGCAATCCTACATGTGGCCCATATATATAATTGCACCCCCAACGCTTGCCTGAACTGGAAAACTCCCCTGGAATTACTTCAGGGGGAGAAACCCTCCATCTCTCATTTGTGCATATTCAGATGTGGTGCCTATGCACATCTCGCCCCTGAAACCCACAAGGGGAAGCTCCAACCCAGATCCCAACTAATGATCTACTTGGGTGTCGCCGAGGAAAGTATCATCAACTTCCTGTTCATGAAGCTTAACAATGCACTTCACACCTCTGCACATGCCATTTTCAATGAGCATCTATTCCCCCACTGCCCTGGTACCAAGCCACATCAGCCTCTTCCTTGGCCTTCTACAGAACGCCACTCCCACAAGGACACTGATTCCTCCTCTTCCTCCTCAGAAGACAGTTGGTCCAATGCAGAACCCACTCCCAATAGTCCTCCTCATCCTCTTGCACCTTGTCCAGCCAGTCCTGCGGCTTTGCCTCCTCCGCCACCTTCTCAAACACTGCCCAAACCACGCTGGGCCCCTCCTTTAGGTCCCCCCACTTTACCGCGCTGCTCTGAGCAGATCTGACAATCCCCCCTTCGTCCTGGTAATATCTATGGCAAGCAGTGTCATCCCCTCAATCAACTCCAGGATGCAGAGTGCAGCTCCACTTGGCGATGCCCTAGTTCCCCCTCTGGTCCCAAAGCAGATTCACCTGTCATCCCTGGCCCCAGTCCAGACACTTCTCAAATCCCTGGTCACCTCCCTCCTTCTCCCACTCTGTCAGAATCTGATGTCGAGCAGTTGACCACGGAAGGGGGAGATGTGCTAGCCAATTTTCTCTCCTAATGTGCCATACCACCTACAGATGAGTCCACCAACGTCAATTATCACAAATGGTCTTATCAAGATATTCAATGTCTACCACGTGACAAACAGAAACTGTGGTGAAAAGCTTGTGAGGATGAGCTTCAAATACTTAAGGATTGAAAGGTCTGGGAAGTGGTCACCAAACCCCCCAACTGAAAGATCATCAAAAACCAATGGGTTTTTGACATCAAAACTGATGGCCATAAGAAAGCCTGCCTCGTCACAAAAGGCTTCTCCCAAGTGGAAGGCACAGACTTTGACCAAATATTCTTCCCAGTTGTATGTTTTGAAATGGTGCAGGCCATGCTCGCCCTTTCAGCATTGAAAAACTGGTACATCACCAGTCTCAATGTACATTCTGCCTACCTATATGGCATACTGGAAGAGGAACTCTACATGGAGTTTCCTGAAGGGTTCTCTCTGCCTGAATTAAAAGGAAACAAAGTCCTCTGACTTTTATATGCTATATATGGCCTTAAGCAAGCTGGCTTAGCTTGGTGGCACACCCTTGACCAATCCATGAGGGAACTTGGTTTTGAACGTCTTAAAACAGATGCCAGACTTTTCATTTATCACAAAGGCAAACAACTAGTCCTAGTGATAGTCTATGTAGACGACGCCCTATTCTGCAAACCTGATAAAGCCTTTGTAGACAAGGTTAAAGGGGCCTTTATGAAGAAATGGGAATGTTGCGACCTCTGTTAGAACTATACAGACAGATGTAACTCTGGCGAAGTCCAGAGTGGAGTCTCAGCAGGACTTGGCTTCAACGTATATGCTGTGCCCTTACTGAACCCAGATGTCCTGAATTTGTCAGAGGTTGGAGGTTGGAGGTCACAAGAACCATTAGGCTCAAGTGGAACAAGGGAGGAGACAGTGATGGAGATCGGACGGTGACCGGGAGGTCAGAGTGAGGAGAGGAAGGTGGATCAATTCAGTATTCAATTTGAGGTTCAACTGAGGTTACAAAGGGAGTATGGAGGGGTTTATATACGAAGGGCGGAAGGGTCTAAGGTACAGAGTCGCATAAATATCTCAGAGGTAGGTACGGAGCGAGAATGAATAAGGGTTGGAATAACAGATGGAGAATGGAGGTGTAAGTACGGAATGACAGACAGAGAATGGAACAGGGAAAAGTGACAGTCAGGGAAGTAAGGGATGAGTGACAGAAGTAAAATGAAGTATGTACAAGATGACATCAGAAGAGTATAGAAGTATAAATGAAAGGGTCTGGAGAATGGAGATATCTGAGTGCATGAGATTGTGCCAGAGTTGTCGCAGGATATCTGGAGTTGCATCACAGTGACCGGAGTTGGACTTGGATGAAATCCAGGATATGACAGTATCCCGCTCTTAGGCCTGAACCCTTGAAGGCCATCAGGCAAAGACAGGGTCCAAAATCAGAAGGCGTGTCCAGTCAGGAATTGTGAGATCTGGGCTTGTCTGGGTAGCAAGTGTGATGGTCCTGAACAAGTTCGGAGGCATGTCTGAGCTCTGTAGCAAGTAGCCAAGACAACTCTTCATCAGTACCTTCATAGCCAGACCAACACACAAGATAAAGTAACTTGCAAGTCTTGCATCGATGATCGATCTTGGAGTCAAGAATCTTGGAGATCTCATACTCTGGTTCACCATCTACTTTGACTGCTGGAGGTGGAGGTTGAGTACGATTGGGGATGATGTTGGATACAGAGGGTTCAAGTTGGAAGATATGGAAGACAGGGTGAATGGACTTCATGGAGTTGGGGAGATGGAGTGTGAAGGAGTGAGTACCAGCTTGAGCGATGATATTGTACAGACCCAAGTTTTTCTTGGATAGTTTCTTGGAGGGTCGCATAGAGCAGAAGTACTTTGCTTTGATGAAGACCTGGTCACCAACTTTGAAGTCCAGTGCTGGAGTCCATTTAGCATCTGCAGGGCCTTGGTATCGCTCTTGCGTGTGAGCCATCTCTTCATGGAGGAACTGGTGGAGGGAATCGAGGTCAACAGAGTATTCGTGTGTGCAAGCAGAGGAGAGATCTCATTTGGGGTGGACCATAAGATTTGGATGGTAACCCTTGTTGGTGAAGAATGGAGATACTCTGGTGGTTGCGCTCAGAGCATTATTGTACTAAAACTCTGCAAGGGGCAGGAGTTCAGACCAATTGTCTTGTTGGTAGTTGCAATAGATCCAGAGGTACTGCTCGAGGGTCTGGTTCATTCACTCGGTTTGGCCATCTCCTTTTGGGTGATAACCGGAGGTGAAGTGTAAACGGATGTCGAGGGCCTTGCATAGAGAACAAAAGAAATGCGAGACGAACTCAGAGCCTCGATCAGAGGTGATGTGGGATGGAACTCTGTGCTTGGAAAACATGTGGAGGAGGAACAGCTTTGCTAACTCCAGAGATGTGATCGTGTCGTGGGTAGGGATGAAGATGCATTGTTTGGAAAGACAATCGACAATGACGAGTATGGAGGTATATCTGGAGGATGGAGGGAGCTGTTCGATGAAGTCCATGGAGATGGAGTTCCAGGGTTTTTCAGGGATGGGGATTGTTTCAGGAGTCCATAAGGCTTATGTTTAGGAACTTTGGTGCAGGTGCAGGAAGTGCAAGATGAGATGTAGTCTTTTATGAAGGTTCTGATTCCTGGCCAGGTATATTCGTGTCGTATAAGTTCCAGAGTCCGGTTTTGACTGAAATGTCTGAAGAGTGGGTGGTCATGTTTGTAACGGAGGATGTGGAGATGGAGATCGTTTGCATCCAGGACATAAATTCGGCCATCTAAACAGAGGAAGCCATTGAAGTCGACTGACCAACAGGGATCAGCAGGTCAGTAGGGGAGAGATGCTGAATAGCGATGGGATCAGAGGAGAGAGTGGAAAGGATGTCGCTGTGGAGTTGTTCAACATCAAAGAGCATGCTGGCTCGGAGGACTGGAGTTGCAAGGTAGGTCGCTCAGAGGGACAAAGAGAGCTGCTCTTGAGTGAATACAGGACGGAAGTTGTGTGGATTGACGCGAGTGTAGTCCTTATCCCCCTCTTTGGGATAGACATCCCAGTGTCTAATGAGGGCATTGGATTTCATGCCAAGGCATCCAGGATGGAAATGGACAACCTTGTTGAACTGAGAGAGGAACTCCGACCACTGGGCCTGCTGGCAAGTCAGGAGTTTAGAGGTGGCAAAATACTCGAGGTTCTTGTGGTCAGTGATGACATCAATGGGGGTACCGGATCCTTCAAGGTAGTGGCGCCAAGTCTGGAAGGACTCATGAATGGTGAGGAGCTCCTTGTCATGGATGTCATAGTTGAGCTCCAGAGCAGTCAGTGTATGGAAGTAGAAAGCGACAGGACAGACCTCATCATCTGGACATCGGAGCGAAAGAATGCCGGCAATGGTGTAGTTGGAGGCATCGGTTTCCACAATCAGCAGAGTTCCAGAGACTAGTGGGTAAGGATAGGAGTGGAGGTGAAGGTGTCTTTAAGGGAGTGGAAAGCAGTACAACAGTCATTGGAGAAAAGCCACAGAGTGCCTTCATGAGTGAGGCGAGTCAAAGGAATGACAATGTCCAAATAATTATGGATAAAATGCTGATAAAAATTAGCAAAGCCGAGGAAGGACTGGATGTTCTTGACCTTCCAGGGTTCCAGCCAATCCTGTATAGCCTTAATCTTGTCCGAAGACATGGTGAGACCAGAGGGTGAAAGGCAGTATCCCAGGTATTCAGTGGAGGTCGTATGGAACTCACACTTCTTGGGCTTTGTGTAAAGTCCATGTTTGCGGAGTTGACGGAGTACTTCTCAGACATGCTCCTTGTGGGAGGCCATATCCTTGGAGTAGATGAGGATGTTGTTGAAGTGGACTATAATGTAAACATTGAGTAGATCAGTGAAGATGGTATTGACGAACCGCTGGAATGCCACTAGAGCATTGGTAAGACCAAATGGCATGATGAGCCACTTGTAGGAGCCATAGCATGTATGGAAAGAGGTCTTCCATTCATTGCCCTTGGCAATGTCGACCAGATGGTATGCATGCCAGAGGTCGATCTTGGTGTAGATTTTTGTGTGGCTCGGAGTGTCTAGGAGATCAGAGATACGGGGCAGTGGGTAATGGTCTTTCTTCGTGATTTTGTTGAGTCCTCAGAAGTCAATGCAGAGGCAGAGTGAACTGTCCTTCTTGCGGACAAAGAGAACTGGAGCGGCATAAGTGGAGGAGGAAGGGCGGATGAAGTCCATTGCAAGGTGTTCATTGAGGAACACCTGGAGTGACTCAAGCTTGGATGGGGAAAAGGAATAATAGGTGGTGCCAATGGAAGGGGAAGTGCCATCCTCGAGGTTGATCTTCAGATCATGCTCGCAATGAGGGGCAAGGGTAGAGGCCTTGCTCTTGCTAAACACGTTGAAGAAGTCATGGTAGTTTGGAGGAACTCCAAAGAGATTGACGGGTTTGGGGTTGGTGGAGGTGGTGTGGAGATCACTCCCTTGGGGGCAGATTTGCATGCTGAATTGCATAGATCCTTCTCAACGACATGCCAGCGCGAAAGTGGGGGCACTGATGATCACAATCGGAGGAGCTTTGTGGTTGGAAAAATGCGGTGAATCAGATGGGGGAGGGTCAGCCAGAGGAGGCAAGTCTGGAGGCTGTGAAGATGAGCTCAGGGGTGCTGGCAAGGGCTGTTCAGGTGAACAGAAAGAAATACTGCTCGAAACCCAATCAATCAACAGATTATAGCAGGTGAGCCAGTTGTGTCCTAGAACAAGAGAACAGGAGCCATCCAGCAGAGTGACATAAAATGTCATCGGAGTGATATCACTGGTTTGGAAACGGACAGAGAGGTCGACAGCTTGAGAGATCACAGAGTTTGAGGTTCCATCAAAGAGGCGGAGTTGCAATGGAGGGACAGAGTAAGTGGAAAGAGTGTGTTTATTGACAAAGAAGGTATCTATAAAACAGTCAGAGGAACTGGAATCTACAAGAGCGGAGAAGGTGGGGGTGTCATGAAAAGTGAAATGGAGGGTATGAGGATATTGGGATCTGAGAGAGTGAATGCGTTTGTTATGATTTTCCCTTATAACCCCTCTTTTCCTTATGCCTATGGACTCATCGTCTCTCCTCGTGTCTTTACAAAACACCTATCTTCTTCTCCCTATTAGGTTCTTTCATTCTCTCACTTGACTTGTTGAGTCATGCCTTACTTGTTGAGTCATACTTAGCCTGTTGAGTCACATTTTACTTGTTGAGTCACGCCTTACCTTTTCTTACATAACGGACCAAATCTCTCCTCATCATCATTCTCCTTATATGATGACTCATGTTCCTTTACTCATCGATACATAGCCCATACTGCGCACATCGCCTTATGCAGTGTGCAGTCACATAGCCCATACTGCGCTCACTAGATTGCACAGTATCATACATCATATACAGTGACTTCCAAAACTGAGTCAATGTTTTGAGATTTTGGAGAATGGGTCATATAACTCAGGACCATGAACAAATAGAGCCAAAGTGTAAGTAAGCAGTAGAAAGTACCTACTCTTGGCTA
>JBBPLF010000820.1:0-15163 GCA_038089615.1 Aureoboletus auriporus
AATGTAGCCAAGAGTAGGTACTTTTCACCACCCACTTACACTTTGGCTCTATTTGTTCATGCTCCTGAGTTATATAACACATTCTTCAAAATCTCAAAATATTGACTCAATTTTGGAAGTCACTGTACCTTGGAAAGTAAAAGATGCAAAACCATTACAATAGTATTGGTGTTTTGAAATGGATGTATTTTTGCAGTATGTAGGTAAAGTCACATGACCCTGGGGACAAAGTTGTAGCCAAGGGTTTGTACTTTATTTGTTCCCACCAAAGCAAAGTGATATTTCCACAATTGATTGCAGGACACTTTGTGCCCTGGTTAAAGATTAGGTATTGCAACAGTTTTACTTGTCATTGTAGATATCA
Source organism: Aureoboletus auriporus (assembly GCA_038089615.1). NCBI lineage: Eukaryota > Fungi > Basidiomycota > Agaricomycetes > Boletales > Boletaceae > Aureoboletus > Aureoboletus auriporus. The sequence continues at coordinate 365 of JBBPLF010000820.1, forward strand.
TTGTAATAATTGTGTCTGATTAATCCTAGAAAAATGATAGGAACAATAGAAAAAATAGGGGCATAAACATGTAACACTTGGCTTGAATCTCAATATTACAACTTACATACAGTAAACCTCACACTAGTGTGCCATCTGCAAAGTCTTCAAAACCTTCTGTTCTCTTTATATTGTCATGACTTTATAAAGTGGTGGTTATGGAAGCTATTCTCAACTGGAAAGTAACAATGCAATCATTTCTTGGCTTGGACAGCAAGATAAGATTTCCTGGTATCAAAAACCCAAACTCCAACTTTTGTATTGATGTTTCCCATCTATATAGGGGTGGAGATGACTTTTGGATAAGTGTTTCAGATAGAAGGTCTTTGATAACCAACTCCTCACTGATGTACTACAATAGGTTTGATTTATCCTAGTTAAATGGCTTACAAGCTGTACCTTCCTAACTTGAATATAAGTACACAACCAGCTGGCAGTGTTACATTAAGTGCTTTATTCAGATGATATATTATTATCCTCAGTCCACTCAGCTGGGTCTCATGTCCACCATGTATCCACTAGGTGCCATCTTTGCCATTCCTTTTGTATCTTCCACTGTTGATAAATATACTGTAGAAAGTGATGTTTTATTGTCATCAGGAGCATATTGATGATAACTGGGACTGTTCTGCAAGGATCTGCATTAAATTGTAGGCAAACTGATAGTCATTGGAATTTAAGAACACTACTCATCTTATACTTTCAGTTTTGGTGTTTAGATGAATCACTTATTCTTTTCTTGGGATTTGGTAATGTCTTTGTCATTGTAGCCACCTCCTCATTGGTGAAAGGTGCAATTTTAACTGCCATTTTCAAAATTGATAAGCCATGATCATGATCCACTATGGGATGGAAAGTCTATGCCTTGTTAATGCTGCTGGAGTAATCCTTGCAACATTATCTATACACAACAATTTGGCATGGAGAATCCCATCATTCTTTCAAGGATTCCTGTGTCTACTTCAACTCATTCATTTTGTTCATTCCCAAATCTCCTCATTAGTTGATTTCACAAGGCAAAGGGGATGAAGTGTACACTATTCTGGTGAAATATTATGTGGAGGGTGAAGAAAGCTTAGAATTAAAGACTGCACAGATAAGTTGGAAGGAAGTGTTGTCCACAATAGGGATGCAACACCAAGTCATTATTGCATTCTTGCTTTGTCTGTTTGTCAAATGAAGTGGAAATATGTAGACTCTTCTCATGAGCAATAACTCTTACTGTACTTGCCATTTTACTAGATTATCTGCTCATCATATTTATAGATATTTCCTTTCTCCAATTCTAGACAGCATTAGCATCCATGACAACCATTTTAAGAACATCATTAACTTTATCAAGACTTGCTGGGAACATTTTAATATCACATTGCCATATTGATTGTACTCTGATACCCTCAATGGAAAATGTATTTGGTATGTAGTGGTATTTCTCTCAAATACTCTTGGGTCCACCATGCTAAGTTGTTAGAACTGTAGGAATGGACATAACTTTGGCGAAGTTTGGAGCAGAGTCTTTGACAGGACTTGGTTTCAGCTTATGTGTTGCATCCTTACTGAACCTAGAGGTCCTGGATTTGTCAGAGGATCGGAGGTTGGAGGTCAGAGGTCATGAGAACCATCAGAGGTTCAAGTGTAACAGAGGGGGGAGATGAGAATAGAGATCGGATAGAGACCAGGAGGTCAGAATGTGGATGTTAATGCTGGGCATCGGAATGTAGCACAGCGAACACTCAAAGTAGTTTGGAGACTTGTTGTGGGTGAAGCAAAGAGAATAAAGGTCTTACTACCCAATGCGCACACTTGGGGCTTGTGGATGTGCTGAGTAACAACGCTGAATTGTGTAGAACTAGCTGGGGAATACAGGCTAAGTCAAGTAACTACTTATATGATCCTTTATGCTGCGCAATCCTATGCGTGCAGCAGGAGCTATACTACTGTGTACTGCATAGGGCAGTGTGCGCAGTATCAAGGCTATGTGGATGAGTAAGGGGAGCACAAGTCATCACATAAGGAGAATGATGATGAGGAGGGATTGGTCCATTATGTAAGAAAGTGTGGTTCCGAAGGATTCCAAAGGAATTCCTGTGGTTCTAGTCGAAGACGAAAGAGTTAGGATTCTGAATGTAATAGAACATGGTTCTGAAGGATTCCAGAGGAATTCCTGTAGTTCCGGTCGAAGATGAAAAGATGAGATAGCGAGGTGTAGTGAAGTGTGGTTCTGATAGGTTCCGGTTTGGAACCAGAGGAACTAATTTGGAAAAGAGGATAAGTGTCTTGCAAAGACACGAGGAGAAACAATGAGTCCATAAACATAGGGAAAAGATGGGTTATAAGGGAAAACCGTAACAGAGGAGAGGAATGTAGTTTGCTTTGATTTGATATTTGACTGAAATTACAACTACAGTATAGAGGGGTTTACAGTATATACGGAGGACAGAAGTATTTCAAGGTGACAAACAGAGAATGGAAATGTAAGTAGGGTGATAGACGGAGACAGGAGATGTAAGTAGGGTGACAGATGGAGATAGGAGATGTAAGTAGGGTGACAGATGGAGACAGGAGATGTAAGTAGGGTGACAGGTGGAGACAGGGAACAAATGACAGAAGTAAAATGGAGTGTGACAAGGGAAGAATATAAAAGTATAAAAGGAAGTCCAGAGAATGGAGATACCAAAGTGGGCAAGAATGCACCAGAGTTGTTGCAGGATAACCAGAGTTGTGTCATAGTGACCAGAGTTGGACTTGGAGGAAAACTGGGATATGACATAAGTGCAATCTTCCTCTTCACTGTTTTTGTTGCTTGAACTGGAGTTAGTGTAGAGTATATGGTGACTCACAGCCTAGTTTCTTCCCAAGTAGTACTGGTGTGAGTCACTACCATTCATTGAATGTACATTCTGATGGTGTGTTGTATAGTCTCATATTTTTGTATAAATTTGGTTTATAATGTAGGAAGGAGAATCAATACCCTGATACACAGTGACTGGGCCAAATCACATGATCCAGGTACTGGGTGATTTCCGAGTGTGTGTACTCTAATATGTCTCCCTAAGGCTAAGCGAAATTCCCACAGGTGTTTGCAGTGCACTGCATGCACCGCATTAGTGTTAGTTATTGGAACAGTTTTTGGAGTCACTGTAAGTCATCTTTGTAATATGGAATCCCAGGCATACCTTGACACACTTACACCTTATTTACAACAATCACCATTGCTTGCAACCCTCCCAATTGGCATCCTCAAATATGTACCCTTCCTTTCACACCAATTTCACCTCCTGCAGTGTCTGCCATCCCTATTACAGTGAGCTTAGAAACCATTTCCATGTTGGGCTTGACAGCAGTGCACATAGTGCACTGCCAAACACTGTGGGGAATTTTGCTTAGCTTTGGTGGAGTTATGAATAGTACATACTCTTGGCTATAAAATTGCCCCCTAGGTCATGTGATTTGGTTCACATACTGTGGAGATATCATTATTACAAGCCAGCAATGTCATGGAAAGGATTTCTGAGCTTTTGAATGGATGGCTAGGATCTTAGTCAAATCATATGATATCTGCAATTTTTTGTTGGTACAAACAAAGATATACATGAAAACAGTATGTCTGAGTTTAAAAAAGTTCACACCCCTGTTGATTCTTACCTATCACCATGGTTAAATCTCTTTCTTTTACTCAACAAGCCATCATCATTTTCCTGCTTGATGTTGGCCATTCTGGTGAAGCCATTGCCAAGCAAACTGGTGTCAGCCTTTTTCCATATCCAAACTTCATTCCAAGCTTCCCAAAGCTGTTGGAGGTCAACCTTTCAACCTTTCTCCTACCAATATCCATTATGTCCAACATCTCATGACCTCTGGTAGAGCTGAAAATGCAGTCCTCTCACCAACATCACCAATCATCCTCTACAGTATCTGCCAGTACAGTTTGTTTTCATTTGAAAAAATCTGGTATGAAGGCTGTGATCAAGTCCAAATGCCCTCTTTTCTCTGCTAGACATCACAAGGCTCACTTGGACTTTGCAGAAGCTCACAAGAATTGGACACTAGTAGACTGGAAGAAGGTAATATGGTCAGATGAGATCAAAATCAATTATTTAGGGTCAGATGGGCACAGATGGGCATGGGAAAGGGCAGGTGAGAGCTTAGTGATAGGCTGGTATAAGAAATCCCTAAATTTGGAGGGGGTTCTTTGATGATATGGGGCCATATGACTTGGCAGGGAGTTGGCTTTGCTACCAAGATTGATGGTAGGATGGATGGGGATCTCTATCTTTAAATTTTGAAAGATGAGCTGCAACAAACCCTAGAGCATTATTGTTATGGTTTTCCCCTATGACCCATCTTTTCCCTATGTCTATGGACTAATTGTCTCTCCCTATGTCTTTGCTAGACACTCATTCCTATTTAACAACCTCACTTTCTACCAGAACTACTGTACTTGGAACCACATTTATTACTTTCTTCTTCCATTGGAAACATCCAGAATCACATTAGGCATTTTCAACTTCTACCAGAATTACATGGAACCACATTCCTTGCTCACCACTCTTGTTATCTTAGCCTTCATTCTGATCAGAACCACAAATGGATTCCATTTCTCTCCTCAGCATAGCACTTCTGATGCAATGCCTTGTATCCCCTAATTCCCATCATATAGCTATGCTGTTTGCATTCCCTGCCTTATGCAGTCTGCAGTATACACTGTCAATTTAATGTTGTTATTTAGCACATTTGCAAGCCCTAAGTGTGCACCTTAGGTAGCAAAACTTTTGATTGTTTCACCCACAACAAGTCTTCATACTACTTTGAGTATACATTGTACTATATTACGGTGCCCAGTGTTAACAAAAGAACTAGCTTTTCAACCTCATCTTTATCACCTGAGAGAAAGATCCACCCACCATTTCTTTTGGGCAAGAATCATGAAGAGGATGGACCATATGTCCTCCTTCTGACTCATTTAAAGATATTCCACTAAAGATATTCCACAACTGTCCACACTCTTCTCTTTACTGGAACCAATCCCTACCAAAGTTCCAAGAAGAACCAGAGACATATCACCACCCTGACCATCCTTTCTAGGACCATCACCTCCATTTGAAGACCCAGATTCTGATATTAAAATGTCTGACGCCAGCAACAAAGACATTAAACTTAAAGCTGGACTGTCTGCAGACTTTTCTAGGGATCTGAAGGATGCAATATGATGGAAGATGGCAAGGACTGCCTACTTCAACATGAACAAGAAGTTCTAAAATTAAAACACCAAGATCAATCACTCTTGCTAAGATGAGCAAGGATCAAAAAACTGCCTTTTCCAAGTCAATCTATGTTCAACTAGCAAACAAATTGTTGAAAGACTTTATGTTTGCCAAACTTATGGAGAAATTTGAGAAGACATTCTTCCCATTTGACTACAAGAATCAAGCAAGAGAACAATTGGATAAGCTAAAACAGCAAGGGAAAGATGATGCTGGATACACCAACTACATCACTGTTTTCCAGGCCACAGAGGCTATAGCAGGAATTGATGATGAAATGACCAAGGTGAACTACCTCTTGAAAGGGCTAGACACAGATATCTCCACCAAGATTCTGTCCATCAACCCCCTCCTCACCAAACTCTTGGAATGGATCCAACTTTCCAAAGTATTCCACACTCAAAACAAGAGGATAGATGATTTGTGCAAAGGAAGGAGAGTGGACTTCCAGTTCAGAGGAAGACCCTTCAGAGATCCCAATGCAATGGACATTGACACCATTCATGTCAACTCCACCAGACTTTCACCTGTAGAAAGGGCAGAATACTTGAGGAACAACAAGTGTTTCATATGCCACCAGGTTGGGTGTAGCACTTGCAACCATTCCCAAGGCAGATATCCAGAAAGATAGGGAACAAGCAATAACTGAGCCCCTCCTCACCTGCAGAGGAACCCTGCTAGAAATGAGAAGGTTTGAAAGACCAAACTCAAAGAGTATCAGGACACTTTTAAGGAAAAAAACATTACTGAGGAGGAACTCATGTGTACACTTGACATCCTCTATGAGATTGACAAATCAGAAACCATTGCAATAGCATGAGTTGAGGAAATCCCAGGAAAGAATTTTTAAATGGGAGAAAAGGGTTGATGCTTTCCCATCCTGAAGTCATAGCACCAGTATTCTTGTCTGACCCAAACAGTGAATCTATGTGAATTCCCATCTCACTGTTTGAACAAGAAAATGACCAAATCATTGACACATTTGCTCTAGTGGACTGCAGAGCAACCAGAGACTTTCATAGATCATAATCTAGTGAAAAAGAAAGAATATCGGCAGATATAACTGGATAAGCTAAAGAAGGCACAGAATGTGGACAGATCCCCAAATCAGGTAGGAATAATTCACCACAAAGTAATTCTTACAATCTGTATTGGTGAAATAAATGAGAAAAGAGACTTTTTCATCATCAATTGTGGAAAAGAGAACCTGATCCTTGGATTCATGTGGCTCTAAGAAACCAACCCAATGATCAACTGGACTACAGGAAAAGTAATCTTTCCAGACAAACTCAGAACTCCACAACATGATGCACCAAAGGCCATATGCCAGAGGTACCTTGTCCAATATCTGAACATGGATCTGGATGAAAGAATTGCCAAACTGTGAAAGAAATGATTGGACAGATGGGTAGATGTATACATCAGAAAAACCACCATTGCCACTGAACTTGCCCTCAAAGAACCATCCAAAGAAGCTGAACTCCACCCCAGTTTATGAGGATTTCACAGAGGTCTTTGCCAAATGAGTGGGGGATGAACTTCCCCCCTCCTGATCTTTTGACCATGGAATAGATCTTGATAAAACCTTTATTCCAAGAGTAGCCAAGGTACTGTATACCCTCTCAATCCTGAGGAGAAAGAGGCTTGTAAGGATTTCATTGACAGACATCCAGGAACATTGTACCATCAAAGTCCCCACAAGTTTGCCCATTCTTATTTGTACCAAAGAAAGATGGATCCACCCAACCTTGCCAAGACTACCACTACCTAAACTTCCATACTGCCAAAAATACCTACCCACTCCCCCTCATCTCAGACCTTCTCAACCAATTCAAAGGATCCTCCATCTTTACCAAGATGGACATCAGATGGGGATACAACAACATCCTCATCAAACCACAAAATAGATGAAAAGTGGCATTTGTGACCCCTATGGGATTATTCAAACCAACTGTGATGTTCTTTTGGGTTATGCAACTCTCCCATGACAATTCATGCATTAGTAAACCACATCTTTGCTGACCTTATTGCTAAAAGATGGCTGGTCATCTACATGAATGGCATCCTCATCCACTCCAATGATCCTGATGTTCACAGAGAATGAACCTGTTGAGTTCTCCAGGGGCTCAAAGAACACAAACTATTACTGAAGCTGAAAAAGTGCTTCTTTGATAAAGAAGAAGTAGAATACTTTGGAATGATCATCCAAGTAAGATGGATCCAGATGGATCTGGTCAAATTGTCTGCCATCGATGAATGGCAACCACCAAAAACCATGAAGGCAGTACAATTGTTCATTGGATTCTGCAACTTCTATAGAAAGTTCATTCTGAACTTCTCCACAAAAACATGACCCCTACATGATCTAATCAAGAAGGGAGCCAAGTGGGAATGGACCTCAGAATGCAATGCCACCTTCCTCACCATAAAAAAGGCTTTTACCAGGAAACCCATCCTCCAAATGCCTAATATCATCAAATCCTTCACCATCATGACTGATACTTCTTTAACAGCAACTGGTACAATCCTCATGCAGCCTGATAGTAACAGAGGTCTACACCCTTGTGTGTATCTTTAAAAAACCCTATTCCCTGTAAAATGAATCATGACATCTATGACCAAGAGCTCCTCAGAGTCATTCACACCCTCAAGGAGTGGAAACACTACCTACAAGGAACAGAAGTTCCTGTGATAGTCATCACCAACCACAAGAACCTCACCTACTTCAAGCAACCCCAGAAGTTATCCAGGAGACAAGCTCAATGGATGCCTTTCCTCCAAGATTTCAACCTTTTCTTCACCCTAGTACTTGGAGTGAAAATGGGACCAGCAGACACATACTCTCAATGAGATGACATAAATATCTCCCTAGACAATCAGGAGGTCACCCTCCTACCTGAGGACATTTTCATTTGGGCACTTGACTTTGCCCTTGTTGAGAAAATTGCCAAATTCACCCCCTTTGACCCCTTGGTGGTCTCAGCCCTCAAGGCCCTTAATGATAGGACTCCTCTGACTACCAAATCCAATCCCAATGACTGGAAGTACAATGAAGGCATGTTGTACTACAAACACCACCTCTATATCCTGGAATCAGCATGACATGATCTTGTCTGCTTGACCCATGAAAGTGATCATGGGGGACATGGAGGATTCTTCTGCATGCTCAACCTTTTACAATGGAACTATTGGTGGCCTGGGATGTCTGTTTTGGAAGTTCATTCAAAGGTGTGCCATATGCCTAGCCAACAAAGTAAACACCCATCCTATAACCTCACCACTAGCCCCTCTTCCCTCAAGTTGTACTTATCCATTCCAGCAAGTCTTTGTTGACCTTATAATTGACCTGCCACCCTTTAATACATTCAATTCTATTATGGTTGTGGTTGACCATGGCCTTATAAAGGGGGTAATTCTCATCCCTTGCCATAAAATCATTGATGCCACTGATGTTGCCCAACTCTTTTTCACCCTTGTATTTCAACATTATGGCATACATGACCACAGCATCTCTGATAGAGGACCACAGTTCACATCTGCCTTTGCCCAAGAACTTGCCAGACTCCAAAAATATGATCTAAAACTCTCATCTGCCTGCCATCCTCAAACTGATGAAGAAATGGAATGAGTAAACCAGGAACTTGAGACCTATCTGCAAATATTTTGTGATGGACACCCAGAACAATGGTCAGAACTACTCCCAATGGCAGAATTCTGACATAATTCTGACATTCATTCCTTCACAATGAAATCCCTATTTTTCCTTATTTTTGGATATGAACCATGGTCCTATCTCCTAATCAGAAAAATGTTCCTACCAGCATTGGATGCCTGTTTATTTGAACTTGAGGAAGCCTGATGGGAAGCCCTCACTATGCACAAAAAGTTCCAATGGATCATGAAGGAATGGATCTCATCAAAATTCTGCCCCTGGAAAATGGAAGACAAGGTGTGATTGGAAGGAAAAAACTTGCACCTCCAATACCAATCCAGGAAGCTTGAGAGGGACCATTCAAAATTGCACAGGTCATCTTCCTTGTATCATATTACATTCACCTACCACCAACCTGGAAAATACATGATATTTTCCATGCCTTCCTCCTATCATCTTATAAAGAAACTGTGGAACACAGCCCCAACTTCTTGGATCCACCACCTGAGCTGATTGGTGGAAAAGAGGAATATGAAATTGATTCTATCCTCTCACATTGCAAAACATGAGGATGAAGGCAGTACCTCATATCTTGGAAAGGATACTTCATAGCAAAGAACACCTAGGAACCAGAGGGAAACCTCAAACATACACAAACCCTCCTAGATGAATATAAAACCTCCAGATCAAGAGACTTCCTCCTAGCAAATGCTCTGCAAGAGAAACCTTGAATTCCAATCAGGCCTTCCATTTTACAAGTTCTTCTTCCTCTATCACAACAACCTCCCTTCATCCCATCCTCTTAAACATCAATACTTCTGTAACAGGAAGTACAGCAGCTGTCCTTGGCACTATGAATAATGACCCAGCAAACCCCTTTCCCATGTGCCTCTGCTGATCAAGTAACTGCCAGGGGAACTTATGAATCCCTCATTGTGCAAAACAATTGCCTCTAGCTATCCTACCCCTATGTCGTCTACTCAAACCATCTCCCCATTTATCTCCAAAGTGTTATGATTCACCCCTATTCATTTCTCCCTTGTCATCCTGCTTACCTCTTCTTATGTTTTTATTGGATGCCTTGTTATCACAATCACCCTTCTATACATTCCTATTGGACATATGTCATGCTGTACAGCTTGCCTGACATCATTACTTCCTCTTTGGTCTTACTTGCTATGTATTACTAAACATTCTTTGAAGTTCCTTCACATTCTATTGCTTAGTAACTTCCTTTTCCTTTGTCTATATAAACTCTATGATACCAACGATGTATCTCACGCTTGACCTACCTGGAATAGCATCATTCCTTGCATCATTCCTTGATCCCTTGAATCCCTTGTAGTCCTTGTCCTACTCTGAGTGGACACTCCCTCAAAACCCCTTGAAACCACCAATGATCAACTTGTTGGAAGAACCCTTGAACCCTAGAACCATCTACAATGAATGCTTGTCCTAAACAGAACCCATGAACTGACCAAGTCTATGATCACCTCTGTTACAGTTTTCCCCTATGACCTGTCTTTACCTTACATCTATGGACTCATCGTTTCTCCTCATGTTTTTGCCAGACACTTGTCATCTCTTCCTTTGTGACTCTTGTGCTTCCGCTCCAGAACCCTTTGGAACCACACCAATTACATTCATCTTTGACTGGAACCACAAGAAGTTCCTCAGAACTCCTTGGAACCACATTTATACTTTGTTTCCTTACCTAACACTTTCACCTTCAACCAGAACTACAGGGAATTCCTCAGAACACCTTGGAACCACACTTATACTTTGATCGATGACTTCAGAACCACTATGGACTACATTCCTCTCCTCAGCATTGCCTTCTTGATGCAATGCCTCATACCCCTTACCACCATCATATAGCTTGGTACTGTGGACCCCATCTTATGCAGCATGCAGCAACACTGCTCCTACTGCACATATAGGATTATGCAGCACATAGGTAGTATAAGTAGCCACTTGACTTTCCTTGTATTCCCCAGCTAGTTCTATGCAATTCAGCATTGTTACTTAGCACCTCCACAAGCCCCAAGTGTGCATATTGGGTAGTGAGACTCTCTATTGCTTCACCCACAACAAGTCTTCATACTACTTCGAGTATACGCTATGCTATGTTCTGATGCCCAGCATTAACAAAAGAACTAGCTCTTCAACTCTATCTCTGTCACCTGACAGAAAGATATGCCCACCATTCCATTTCTGAACAAGGATCATGACAAGGACAGACCATACATCCCCCTTCTGATTCTTTGGATGACATCCCAACACTATCTACACTCTTTGCTCTCCCTCCACCAATCCTTGCAGAAGAATCCAAGATGCACCACCTGTCCAATCCACCATTCCACCTAGACAACCATCTCCCCCACTTGAAGACCCAAACTCTGACATAGAAATGTCAAATCTAGCAAACAAAGACATTGAACTTAAGGCCGGACTGCCTGTGGATTTCTCTGGGGATCTGAAAGATGCAATACATTGGAAGATGGCTATGACTGCCTACTTCAACATGAACAAGAAGTTCTACAATGAGAATGCCAAGATCTTAACTACTCTTGCAAAAATGAGCAAGGGTCAAGGAAGTGCCTTCTCTGAATCAATCTATGTCCAACCCACCAACAATGTGTTGAAAGACCTCACTTTCAACCAACTTATGGAAAAATTCGAGAAGACCTTTTTCCCCTTCAATTACAAGAACCAAGCAAGAGACCAGTTAGACAAATTGAAACAGCAAGGGAAGGATGATGCTGGATACACCAACTATATCACCACCTTCCAGGCTGTGGAGGCCATAGTGGGAATAGATGATGAACTAACCAAGGTGAACTACCTCTTGAAGGGACTGGATCCAGAAATCTCCACCAAGATTCTGTCCATCAATTGCCTCCCTGACAAACTCTTGAAATGGCTCAGACTTTCGGGAGTATTCCACATTCAAAACAAGAGGATAGACGACTTGCGCAAAGGACAAAAGATGGACTGTTAATGCTGGGCATCAGAACGTAGCACAGTGAACACTCGAAGTAGTTCGAAGACTTGTTCTGGGTGAAGCAAAGAGAATAAAAGTCTCACTACCCAATGCGCACACTTGGGGCTCGTGGATGTGCTAAGTAACAATGCTGAATTGCATAAAACTAGCTGGGGAAATACAAGTGAGGTCGAGTAGCTACTTATATGAATCAAGGTGCTGCATGATCCTATGCACGCAATAGGGCTATGTTGCTGCGTACTGCGTAAGGCAGAGTGCACAGTATCAAGGCTATGTGAAATGAATAAGGATCATGAGTCATCACATAAGGAGAGTGATGATGAGGAGTAATTGGTCCATTATGTAAGAAAGTGTGGTTCCGAAGAATTCCAAAGGAATTCCTGTGGTTCTGGTCGAAGATGAAAAGATGAGACAGCGAGGTGAAGTGAAGTGTGGTTCTGATAGGTTCCGGTTTGGAACCAGAGGAACTAGTTAGGAAAAGAAGATAAGTGTCTTGCAAAGATATGAGGAGAAATGATGAGTCCATAAACATAGGGAAAAGATGGATTATAAGGAAAAACTGTAACATTACCCCCTTCGTAGCATTGAAGCACCTGCTCAACGATCTGGTCCCTCGGTATCTCCCTCATTGACCTTGTAGTTGGAGAAATCGAGATTGCCATCAAGAAAGCCGTTGTCACGGTTGAGCCCATTGTAAACTGGGCAATTGGCACGAATGTGTCCATACTCATCACATTCCCCACACCGCCTTCACAGACATTTGGCTTGGACATGCCCAGGGGCGTGTTTATGGCACCAATGACAGGTGTACTTCCTACAAAAGACGCAGAGATGGTCTGGTTTTCCGCATTGGTGACAACAAAGTCATTTCTTGGGATATTGAGGGACATGGGAAGTGTCGACATTGATAGGGTCTCGTGAAGTTCCTGCTCCATCCAGAGATGTTGACCTCGGACCTCGAAAGGAATGGAGTATGGGTTGGAGGGTATCTGCCAATGTATTCATGGTTGCTTGGGGAAGTCTGGGTGGTAACAGGCTCTCATGGCGAGTAAGAGCTCTTTGTTGCATATCCTCAGGGGCAGGAGTAAGCAATCGGGTAACAACTGGGGAGTTGTCCAAAATGTTGGAGGGAGTAGGAGCATGAGTGTCAATCTTAGGGGACTCCAGAATGGAGATTGGAGCAGGAAAATATGTTCACTCAGGGGAGTGAGATGGTGGAATTTGGAGAACAGGGGAAGGAGTCCTTTCTACTGTTGTCGGTGTGTCTAGGTGGGGATCAAAGGGGATAGCACAGGGGGCATCTCCCACATAGACCCTATATTCATGGACGCTTATGATCTCGAAGAACAGCTCTATGATGGGTTGGAGCAGGTTCTCGTCGATGCAATCTACAAGGTGCCCGAAACCTTCTTTGTAGAGAAGATCAAGAATAAGGGAACGTGCTTCATCCACTCCTGTTTGCATGGTGGACACAAAGTGTTTGGGGGAATCATGGGGAACAAGTTGGTGAGTGGCTAGATGGATGACTTGGTAGGTGTGGAAGAGGTTACATAGGTCCTTGGTTTTCTTGTCATAGTTGTAGCACAGGTCTAATTCCATGTACAAGGTGAGAGCAGGGGTGGTTAAAACGGAGGCGAAGAGGATTCTCCGTAGACAAGGAGGGAGGCGATTCGAGCAAATGTAATAAGGATAGGGTAACTCAAGGTGGTTCTTTTGAGCCATAAGGGACTCATAGGTACCCCTGGCCATGATACAGTTGCGATGGGTGGTCGAAGAGGGGGATTGTTGGGTCATGATTTGTAGTGCCAAGGGCAGCCGCTGTATAGTCTGTTGCAGAAGTATTGGTGTTCAAGGGGGTGAGATGGAGGAAGGTTGTTGTGATAGAGGAAGAAAAACTTGTAGAAAGGAAGGCCTGATTGGAACTCGAAGTTTTCCTCTGGTTCCCAAGTGTTCTCTGCTGCAGAGTATCCTTTCCAGGATACTAGATACTGCCTTCATCCTTGTGTTCCATGGTGTGAGAGAATAGAATCTATTTCATACTCTTCTTCTCCGCCAATCAGCTCAGGCAGTGGATCTGAGAAGTTGGGGCCGTGTTCTGCAGTCTCTCAATAAGGGGATAGGAGAGAGGTGTGGAAGACATCATGGATCTTCCAGGTGGGCAGTAGTTTGAGGCAGTACAACACAGGGGAGATAACCTGTGTGATTTCAAATGGTCCTTCTTGTTTAGGGGATAGTTTTCTTGACAGATACCGCAGTCAGAGGTTTCTTCCTTCCAGCCAAACTTTGTTATCAACTTCCCAGGGACAGAACTTGGAAGAAGTTCATTCCTTCATGATCCATTGGGTTTTTTTGTGCACTGCAAGGGCTTCCCATCGGGCTTCCTCTAGTTCCAATAGGCATGCCTCCAAGGCAGGAAGGAACGTCTTTCTGATTGGGGGATAAGAGTGGGGTTTGTATCCCAGGATGAGGGAGAAAGGGGATTTCAGGGTGGAGGAGTGGACAGCTGAATTGTGGGAGAATTCCGCCATGGGGAGTAATTCAGCCCATTGTTCCGGGTGTCCATCACAGAATATGCACAAGTAGGTCTCAAGTTCTTGGTTTACTTGTTCAGTTTCTCCCTCAGTTTGGGGGTGGTATGCAGATGAGAGCTTTAGATTGTATTTTAGAAGTCTGGCAAGTTCTTGTGCAAAGGCAGATGCAAATTGGGGGCCTTTGTCAGAGATGCAGTAGTCATGGAGTCCATAGTGTTAGAATACATTCGTGAAAAATAGTTGGGCAACTCCAGTGGCATCAATGGTTTTATGACAAGGAATGAGGATTACCTCCTTAGTAAGCCCATG
>JBBPLF010000821.1:0-15155 GCA_038089615.1 Aureoboletus auriporus
AAAAGTGAATACATGAAGGAATGCGATGTGACTAAAGGGTGGGTGAAAGCCCGCAGGGCTTCCCGGCCCGAGGCACTCTCCGCAATAGGGTAGGCGAGCTGCGATCCCAGTGATAAGGAGTCTGCGATGCACGTGTGAAGCTCGCACCCATATTGAAGGAGCAGTGACTTACTGAAGGTTAGTGTATGGGGGGCATTGCATGATGCGTGAGGCATTCTACGATGTCCGGCCTTTCGATTAGGTAAGGGGAAAGGATCATGGCATGCTCCCAGAGGTATATCCTAAAGGAATCACCTGCCCAGCACCCCATAGTTTTGACGACGTCGAAAGGTGTGCCTAGAAGCAGGTAGTGGAGGGTGCCTCTGATGCGAAGGCTGTGACCCTTGAATTCAGGAAGGTCAAATTGAGAGGTGATGGATTGGATGTGTTTGGTTACTTCGGTCTTGGACAGAGGGCATAGACCAGATTTCGGGTGTCGCCAGGCAAAGAGATGGTCGTTAAGTCCCGGATTGTTGATGAGGAGGTGGTTTTCGAGCCATTTGATGGGATCTGTGAGGTGGTCGAGTTGGGCACATTGGGTTGACTTGCCATCTGCTTTGGCTGCTTTGGTGAATGGAAGTTTGAAGGAGAGTACCGTGATGTTGTCCTTGTTGATGGCTCAGGAGCAGTTGCAACGCGGGATGTGTTTTGACAGATCAAAGTTGCGAATCTTGTCCACTGTGAATTCACCGAGTCTGGATATGGAGTAGAATGTAACCATGATGCATGTGAGGATGGCCGCATCCCAAGGTGAAGTTGGGTCTAGGTACGTCAAGTATGAGAGAAGGAGGGATCTGTTAATGGGGGGGTGTTTGAGGCGCTTAGAGGATTTCAGGGCCATGTGCATACCTCCTTCGATGATGGTTTGTAGTTCGCTGGGGTTAATGTCCCATGGGTGACCGTGTAGTAAATGCCATGCGTGCAACCCTGTGGAAAAGTTGGAGAGCGCTGATCCCGAGTATGCACCTGCACAGCTGGAGATGAAAGAAGATAGGATGGGGGACGAGATGGGGCATCAGCTGGGTTCAGGGATACCATTTAGGTCACAGTATGTGTGGTATACTAGCAGTCCCCATCTGTATGACTCTTTGGTCCAATCTGTCCATGATGCACTTATGACATCCATGATGCAGTTGAGTTGGAGCTCTGAGATGGTCATGTTTGATTCAGCATCGGATGGTATCGGTTGGTAGGGGCTTGCAGAAGGGGAAAAGATGGGTAAGGAACATGTTGATGGGGAAGCGGGGATCCAGAGTCATAGGCAGTCACAGGCATGGCAGTGGGGGCATCTGGACAAGGGGTTGGGGTGGAGGGAGGGATGGTATGGGTGCGGCGCAGGTGTGCTGCACGGTGGAGCAGATGAGTTAGATGTACGGGTGTTCGAGAGGGGGGGGTCAAACCTCAGTTCAGGTATATGCTTCCATGAGGGCTGTGAAGACGATCTTGTCATCGACATGGTGTTGTGTCTGGGCTGAGCGGTGGGCTACAAGGGATCGTTCCTGTTGCACATTGTGATTAGCAGGTGGATGCTGAGAGGACCAGGTGGTTCGGTTTGGGTGCTTTGATAGATCAGCGACATCCGTGATGAATGGAATAAGGGGTGCTGGAATTGGGATTCGGGGCAGGAGAAGGTTCCATGGGGGGTAGATACCTCTGGAAGGATTGTCTGCTGGGTTGAGGGAGCTGGGGATGTATTCCGTTCGAACATCAGTGATGTAATGCGCTTTAAGGATGAAGGCATGGATCCGTTGGAATATGTGGTTGGTCTCGGTATTTCGGTGGTGGTTGTTCCACCATCCTTCAATGACACCGGTGTTGTCGCCGAAGACCAGAATGCTTTGGCTTTGAGTGATGGTGCGGTCAAGGGTTTGGACCAGCATTTCGAATCCGACTGCTTCTGCCCATCCGATATTGTGGATGGATCCTCGTGATGTTTGCCAGCCTGGGGTGAGTTTCCACGCTCTCCATCGGCTGCCAATGATGATTCCAATCCCCACACCAGAGCTAGCATCCGAGAATGCTCTGTGGTCAATGGGTAGGATGGAAGGGGATATGGGCCATTGGGTGTCTCCATTTTGTAGGCGTTCAGACCACCATGCTAGGTCATTGGCAATGGACGTTATGGGTCGGTGCGGCATGAAGGGGTGAGCTGAACATATGCTGAGCATGCGTTCTAGGCCTGTGAGGTACGCGCGTCCACGCGGTATTACTGCAGTTGCATGCAGTAATTTGCCATATAGACCCGAGACGTCTTCAAGAGTGTGGGTGTGTCTTGTATTCCAGCTTTGTATGGCCTCAATGTATTTTGATGCCTTGGATGGTGCTAGGGAGACAGTGTGCTTTTCAAGGTTCCATATAAAGCCTATGTATGTTGTTGACAAACTAAATGGTTGGTCTTTGCTGGATTCCCATGGGATTCCTAGTACAGACGAGGCGATGTCTATATCCTGTAGGTTGTACGTGAATTGCGCATCATGGGGAGAATGAGGAGATGTGTGGGATAGGTTCTTGATGGGAAAAGCGCAGTTTTCATTGAATTCTTCATGAATTCCTGCATTCATTTCAGCACCTTGGAACCATACGCGACTACCTTGTCATTTTAGGCCTCCTTGCGCCTTGATCTGATTGTGCCATTGGGCACGCTTATCGTTGTAGTCCCTTAAGTGTTCAGTTCTGATGCGTAGGAATAAATGATCGTCTACCCATTTGTCAAGTGGGCCGATGCCTTGTGATTGGAAAATTTCAGCGCCAGTGTCGGCTAGTGATCTGTATACTCCCACTGATGGTGTTGCTCCAAATGCAAGGCATGTGTCTACATAGAAAGAGTCCTCGTCTGCTCGTACAACTGCTGCTGGCCATTGCGTTTTGTGGAGTGGTATGGTTCTGTACACTTCTGCGACGTCTCGTGTTGCCGCTTCGGAGCCTGGTGGGAGCCGTGATATTAAAAGGTAAGTAATGGAAAATTTTCCCCAAGAGGCAGGGAAGTCATTAGCGTCAATGTATGAGTTGATCGAGGGGTTAGAATATGTAGTTGAAGGAGATATGGGAGACAAGAAATTTTGTACAAGTCTATATTTGCCGGGCTTTCCTGGTTTAGGGATGATTGAGATCAGGGAGGTCTGGAAAGGTCCGATGATGGATGTAAGGAGGGACATGGTAAATGGTCCGATGTATCTTTGTTTGGAGATTTCTTTGTGTATTGTGTTTATGAATTCATCATGGTACGTGGAAATGGAATTTTTATTCAACGGGGATTGGGTACATGGAATAATGGGGAAATTGACAATAAAGCCATTACAGAGTCCAGAAGGAATATGGGAGAAGCGAGATATGGCCCTGGCACTGATGAAAGCTATTTCCCAGGCGTTAGCCTTGTACGGTGTGGTTGGGTAAAGGGTCCTGCGCTCTAGGGCAGCGGTGGGCTCCGTGGGTGGTCGCTCCACACCCAGAGCAGTGATGGAGAGGGTGGTGCTGCTGAGAACAGCCGTCGGGTTGCTGCCATGTTGCACAGATTTGTTTGTTGTCCTTTCTGGCGAACAGGCCTCCCAGCTCTTTGCAATATGCATATGTGTTGTGTTTGTTGTCCCAGGTTCAGGAAGTGGCACAGATGTGGATGTTATGCTTGTGTCTGCCAAGGCAGACAGCGCAGATGGAGAGGGCAAGTGCGATGAGATCACGTGATGCGGCACGAAATGATCGTTGTTTTTTGGATATGTAGCCAGGTGTCGCTTGGGAGCATGGTGGTGATAGCAGATGCTTGAACCCACTGGTTGTTCTTGTATTGGTCTGGGCAGCTGCCATTGCAGATTGGGAGGCCGCCATGAGGGCAGTCATCTGGTCCGATAACCTCGTGTACCTCTCAGTAATCTGAGGGTGTGTTGGATATGTTGTGTGCAACATGGCAGTGACGGGGGAAGTGCGTGGTGTGCATGGCGCAGTGACAATATATTTGGCGTATGCATGTTGCAGTGACGCATGGCGTTTGGAGTTTTTTCCAGTGGACGCAAGAGTGTTGTGTGTAGATGGCAAGGTAGTAAAGTAAAAAAAAAAAAAAAAGGGGAGGGTGGTGGTGAGAGTTTGCATAGATAGATGGAAACGGGGAACTTACGTCGTCGATTACTCAGGTTTGATGTTCATCTGAAGCGTCCTTGAGGTCCATTAAGGTGGAGAACAGAGCCTCTGGGTTAATGTTCGTGAGGTTGAAGGCATTTGGTGAGCCGACGGTTTTGTGCCAGTTGAGCCTTTGCTGGCCTTGGTATATGAGAAGTGCTTTTTGCTGGCGTGCAATGCATGAGGAGCACCATGGGTGGCTCTCAATGTTGGCCCAGAATATCATGAACATGTCAACATGGGACGGGTCCCAGTTGCATTCATGCATTGCTGTGACCATGCGTACTGCAGCTAGGCCGAATTGCTCAAAAGAGAGGTCTTTGTCGGAAATGGGCTCAATTTTGCTGTGGGATGAAGTGGATCCAGGGATGAATTATGGGGATCTGTCTTCTGTTATGGTAAATGAGAGGGTGGAGTTATTGGGGAGGTTGGCTTTGGTTTGGTCGGCTGCGTCTAGCCCTTCGTTGGTCCAGTATCATAACTCTACGAACTGGTGGTTTTGGAGTTTGCGGAGGGCAGCTTGTGCAGGTAGGATGACTGGTTGGTTGGGAGCTAAGACTTCTGTGCCAGGGATGATCGCGAACTTGGTCTTGTTCTTCTTTCGTTCCTCCCTGAGAGCCTGTGCTTCGTCTTCCTCTTGTTGCTGGCGGAGTTGTTCTTCACGTTCTTCACGCTCTAGCCTTGCTAGGTTGGCATCTGTCTGTTGTCTCTCCAGGTCTTCTTGTTGCTTGCGCTGGCATACTCTGTGCATCGCTTGGAGTGATGAAATGACAAGGACCGCTGTCAAACCAGTGTCTAGGAGTTCTTGTCGTTCTCTTGTGAAGAGTGGACCTTCGAAGTCAGGGTTGTCATCTGGGAAATCCATGACGAAGATGGGAGCGAAAAGGAGTGTATATATGCAATGTACTATGACAGACCTGGAGTTGCGAGGTGGGCAGAGGTAAGAAGCGATGCTCCACCTCACTGACTCATGCACGGACTACATTTTGGGATTGCTTGTTAAGCTAACCCGAAATACCACCAAGTTGTCAACATCTGCAGGTGGCTTTTTAGTGCAGTTTAGGTAACCTGCCAGTCCTGCATGTTTCACTGTGTGAAGTAACTTGTTGTGGTAGTCCGACCAATTTCCTCCATTGAATGCAAGGTCCACTATTCCCAAGTATTGTTAGATTTGTTGATTCAGTGTTGGGATATCATCCAAACAAATCTTACAAATAACGCTGAGGACATATGACACCTCATCTAGCGCCTAGCTAGAGCACTTGATATGTGGCTCCAGATGTTGGTGTGAATGGAAACCTCAAAGCATTGTCATACACAAGTACTTCAGGAGACCAGATATTGCATATGAAAGTACTAAAGGAGAGAAGTACATCCAAGGACATAGAACTGGCTGGGGAAATGCCAGTGAGAGGGTGAGACTACTTATACTAGGCCGGGTGCTGCATAAGGCAGTAGCCGCAGTATGTGCTGTGTGCTGCATAAGGCAGAGGTGGGCAAGGTGTGCTGTGTAAGGCAGAGGTGGGCAGTGTGTGCTGCATAAGGCAGAGGCAGGCAGTATGTGCTGCATAAGGCAGAGGTGGGCAGTATGTGCTGCGTAAGGTAGTGTGGTAGCCTAGGGAATACAAGGCAATGCATTGGAGGGGCATTGCTGAGGGGAAGGGAAGTGTTGTTGTGGTTCCGAGGTGGAACGATGTTAAAGAAGGGAAGTGTCAAGTGTCAAGTGTGATTCCATGTGGTTCCGGTTGAAGGTGGAATAGTAAATGTGGTTCCATATGGTTCCAGTGTGGTTCCATGTGGTTCCGGTCAAATGTGGAATGGTAAATGTGGTTCCATATGGTTCCGGTGTGATTTCATGTGGTTCCAGTCGAAGGTGAAGGGACAAGTGTGGTTCCATATGATTCTGGTGTGGTTCCATGTGGTTCCAGTTGAAGGTGAAGGAATGAATGTGGTTCCATATGGTTCTGGTGGAATGTCTATTGGAGTGTCAAGGTAGAAGTAGAGTAAAAAATGAATTGTCCAGGGTGTCATCAAGGATCGTAACATGTATGGCATTTTCTTCTTGAAATGAGTTACTGAGCACAGGCAGGGCTCATAGCCTGTTAAGAGATTCGTGTCTCTGTTGTGACTCTAGTAAATAGAGAAACAATTCATACAAAGGTTTGATATGTATGTAGTGTGATTAAGTAATTGGTGGCTGTACAACTGCACAGCATTTGCTCAGAAGGCAAAATATTTAACATACCACTCTTAGCTCTTTGCTGCATCTCCTCAAAGTAGTCATCCAAATGTATGATACATTTGGCCTGGAATTCCTCCCAAAGATGACTGAGTGGTACTGCAACTTTGGCATTTGCAGCAGTGGATGGCAGCAATGGAGGAGTATCTGCTGGGTCTTCAATGGCAGCAGTGGCTGGTGGCAGTGGCATGTCCAGCTGCATCTGCAGATTATATTCCATCTTGAGTGACAGTATGGTAAGAGGGTGATCTTGGAGTTCAACATTGGCCAGTAGAGAACTTGTTTCTTGCTCCTGATTTTCCCTCTGAGTTTGCAGATGCTTCAGGTGCTTTTTCGAGCCTGCATGCCCTGCAGCATGACAACAACACATGAGTTTCTGACCACTATGACTGGGCAGGCAGACCATGCATATGACATGGTCTTTTTTGGCATTCACGACTCATAATACTGTTAAACCAGTCAGGCCTGGCCAAGGCTGAAATTTTTCATACCATTGGAATCAAGAAAAAGTGGTTTTGAGGACCTTGCCATATAACATCTGACTTTGCAGAAGTTGCTGTGATTTAGCATCAACATTTGTTCCCACTCTGAACTCAGCTGAGGAAATCCTCTTTGCTCACATCTCCATCAGCTCATCCTCGAGTCTTACTGGGATTTTAGGTTTGCAAGTTCTTTAAAACAAATGGATCTCACCTTGGAACTCAGGTGAGTGCACATCCGATCACAAAAATGGTAACCCAATGTTCTGGCTGCATCACAGTGCTGGTGTCAAATTCGAGGCTTTCCAAGCTCATCATTGATGTACATGTCCAATTCTGGCTTGGCAACATGGATGCTTTCCAATTTGTTGATGTTTTGTAATAGATCTTCACTTGCTCATATTGGCGCCCTCACTGGGATGTACTGTTATAAGTACAAGGTTAGTTGGATACCAGCATATCTTCATTAGTTAACCTGTTATTTTAGTTGATGAGACAAGTACACATGACCAAGGACTTGAAGCACCTGATCTACTATCGCTTCAATATAGGTCCTGTAGGCAAAGGCCCTGAATGTGGTTTCTGGGCACCTGGTTGGCAAGTCTGGCTCTTCTTTATGTGCTTGCCTGGATCAAGCCTGCCAATATTGAGCCACCCCCTCTTCTCATGTATAAATGGTGTCAAGGCATTGAAACAACCAACATCTTACTATCAGTATCAGATGTTGTACTAGGCCAATTAAAGTGGGTCAAGTAGCAATTGAAGTTGTTGGGAAAACTCCAAGAGGACAAGACTAGTATCCTCTGGCAGCGCTTTGGCCTTTACATGTATGTACACTATATCTGTAGATATCCTATGCTATAGTGCTTGGTACATGAGTCAAGACATAGCCATAGTATGGAAGCATAGCATATGTAAGTAGCATGTAAGTCTAGGTTCGAGTCTAGGTTAATAATATATCATACATATACATGTGTAGGGTAGTACCCTAATGATTATCCTAATAATAGTACCGATCACAAGTCTAGACTAAAGGGTAGTGGTCTAGACTAACATGTGTACATTAATTTTAAGGTACATATGTAGGGATCGGTCTAGAGGCATTGCTATTGATGTCCTGTCCCATTATAGTGGCCAATACTTGACCAACCACACCAAACACACCAAACAACCATGCTTGACCGCTCTTGCCATATATGGTAATGTTAGTCAGCAATCTAGTCGCACCTAGTCTGACACTACCCAAATGACATGAGTACTGTGCTGTGGCTGTGCACATATTGATCTGACAGCACAAGGTTAGTTGACCATGGGAAAGTGAAAGGTGTCCAGCATGGGAAAGTGGTCGAAGATAAGTGGTATGCTAAGTATTAGATAACTTAGATATCACTGTAGTAATTCAGGATGTGTCCAAATAAATCCAGAAAAGTGATAGAAAATATAGGGAAAATAGGGGCATAATCATGGTGTGTGTAACATTACCCCCCTTTTAAAGATCAACTTCCAAGCAATCAAAAGGTAGATGGATAGGTGGTGATTCAATGATAGGGGAACCAAAATCAGTGAAAAAGGCAAGGAAATCTGATTTTGCAAGGCATATCTGGCGTGGTGCACTTAGGTTATCATTCATACAAAACAGAACCATCAAACATTCTAAAATCACAATAACCATGTAGGTTATCACTTATACAAAACAGAACCATCAAACATGGGCCACAGGGTTGACAATCAAGATACCAATGGTCTGAATAGAAAATGGGCAACCAAATAGTATTTAGAGGGTATCCTCATTATGTTAGTCAGGCATTACTGCAATTGGTAGGACAACATGATAATACAGCTGTCTACACAATGTGGAGATGCAAGGTGCTCTAATTCATCATCTGGTTGTTGTCAACCCTAATCCAATACTGGACACAGGCGCACACAGTTGATACTGACTAAGAGACAGGAGGGATTGAGGGGAAAACTCAACGAGAACTTGACTGGAGTTCTTCGTTGAGAGTGCATTGCTTATATACTAAAATACATGCTGTGCTATGGTCCATGCACATGTGGCTATGTATGTCTGCCCTAAGGTATGACGTCATGGAATGTTCTGGAATGATTACCTAAGAATGTCACGTGACTGTGTGAACCAAAGTGGTCCGTGACTTGAAAGATGCTAAGTCCATGTCTGACTTTATTCAGTGCTAGGCGCTATATCACAAGAGATCAGATAAGATAAGATAAGATAAAAGATTAGATAAGCGTAAAATTGACAACATTACCCCCCTTCTAGTCCTCGACTTCCAGGTGAGAGAAAGGTGGATTGTCGACCGTTGTCAAGTTTTCGAAAGGTTTAAATAAACCGTCAAAGAAGGTGTGCATCATGTTGAGCCTGTGTGGGGCGGAGGGGTGTGACTTGTAAAAGTCCGAAATAGATGCTTTTGCGTTCTTAAGGTGAGACTCCGGTTCCCATGTATGATCTTCTTCGTTTTCGCCCTTCCAATGGACGAGAAATTCAATGCGCCCGCACTGGAGATGAGAGTCGACAACGTAGTCAACTTCGTATTCTTCGTGTCCCTCGTCGGTTACATCGACCGGCCCTGGGGTTGCCGAAGGTTGGGAAGGGAATTTTTCTAAATATGGTTTGATGCGGCTAACATTCACTGTTGGGTGAATGCGCATTGTTTTGGATAAAGCGAGTGTGTAGGCATTGGGTCCTGCTGTAGCCATGATTAAATAGGGCCCAATCCAGCGTTCTGTCAGTTTCTTAGACTGCCTGGGAAGGCGGAAATTGGTGGTCGATAGCCAGACACATTGTCTGACCGAAAAGGAGGGTGCATCAGAGCGTAGCTCGTCCGCGTGTTTCTTCATATCTGCCTGGGCCTTCTTTAGGTTATCCAGGGTCGTTTGAAGTTTGGTGGCAAAGTCCGTTGCTGCAGGAGAAGATGAGGTTTTGGGTTTGATACCCATACATGATGTGTAAGTTTTCGTCAACGAAAACGGGGAGGTGCTGGTGGCGGAATGAACGTGGTTGTTATAACTAAACTGGGCAATGGCTAGCCAATCTGCCCATTCATCTTGTTTTTCATGGGTAAAAATGCATAAAAATGATTGTAATTCGCGGTTCAACCGCTCAGTTTGTCCGTCCATTTGGGGATGGAATGCTGTTGACATATGGAGTTCAATCGAAAGCATGGAACTCAGTTCCTTCGTGAATTGTGCGGCGAATTGCGGGCCACGATCCAAAACGACAGAGGACGGGAGTCCGTGGTGTTTCCACACGTTGTCCCTATATAGTTTAGCAGTTCCCAGGGCTGTCACGGACTTGACCGTGAGAACGAATTCTGCTTCTTTGCTTAATTTATCAATTATGACTAGGACTGTGTCGAAGCCGTTGGAAAGGGGAAGGTCGGTGATGAAATCCACGGAGATATCCATCCATGGCTTCGTGGGAATAGGGAGTGGGATGAGTTTTCTGCTTGGGTGTTGAGCAGAACCTTTGGCCTGCGCACAAGCCTCGCATCTTTTTACGTACTCCTTGATGTGATCACGGAGGTTCTCCCAAATGTAGGATCTGGAGATAAGGGCCCATGTGCAGTCCATACCTCCGTGTCCTGTGAATACGGAATCATGGAAGAATTCCAAGATATCCTGCCATAATTGTCCTACATTGGGAACGAAAATCTTGTCCTTGATGCGAAGGACACCTTCTTCGTCAACTACGACTCCTTTTGGTAGTTCGCTCTCTTTTAGCAAAGCTACCACCTCTTTCACCTTTTTCTCGAGAACCATTCCAGGGTCCGAGATTAAACCTTGCATCCATTCTGGTTTCAAGAGGGTCACAGCTTTGTTATCGTTTTCAATGCCGATTGTGTGATCTTCTCGTTGAGAGAGAGCGTCGGCTTTTCCCATTGCTGTGCCCGGTTTGTTAACCAAACGGAAATTAAACCTTGTTAAGTATTGTTGCCAACGTGCTTGTCAGCATGTGAGATCCTGCGATTTCATGAAGTACTGGAGATTCGCATGATCAGTCCAAATCTCAAATTGGTGGCGAGCTCCTTCGAGATAATGTTGCCAGACTTCAAGTCCTTGTATGATTGCCAACATTTCCTTGTCGGCGATGGGATAGTTTTGTTGGGTGCTATCCATTGTGTGTGAGAAGAATCCCACAGGGTGCCAGTGTCCTTCTTTTTCTATTGAGAGGACACCTCCTATGGCAAAGTCCAAGGCGTCTGTTTCCATCCGGAATTGTTGATCTATATCCAGGTAGGCTAGAACTGGGGCTGTGGTGAAAGCTTCTTTAAGCGCGTTGAAGGCGCCTTGTTCTGCTTCTTTCCACTGCCACGCTTGTTCCTTTTTTGTGAGATCATGCAGGGGTCGTGTGATTGCCGAAAAGTCTTTGATGAATCTTCGATAGAAGTTTGCTAGTCCCAGGAAACTTCTCACTCCTTTTATGTTTTTGGGTGTAGGCCATTCTTTCACAGCTTCCACCTTGCCGGCTTCCATTTTTATGCCGTACTCATTTACTAGCATACCTAAGAATTCCACTTCTTTGGTGTGGAACGTGCATTTCTCAGGTTTGATGAAGAGATCATTTTCTTTCAATCTCCATAGGACTTCCAAGACGATTCGATCGTGTTCCTTGATATCGTCGGATTTGGTGAAAACCATTAGATCATCGATGTAGATGATGACCACATTATCCATATCAGCAAAGATCTCGTTCATCATTTGCTGGAATGTACTAGGCGAGTTACACTGCCCAAAGTACATCACGAGTGGCTCGAATACTCCTTTTGGTGTAATGAATGCGGCCTTCCATTCGTCGCCTTCCTTGATTCTTATATTGTTGTACCCCCATTGGAGGTCCATCTTGGTGAACATCTTGGCACCCTTCAGCTTGTCCACTAGCTGAGAAATGAGCGGCAGCGGGTAGCTGTTTTTAATTGTCCACTCATTGAGGTATCGGTAGTCTTGTACCATGCGCTTCTTTCCATCCTTTTTGGGAATGAAGAACACAGGTACAGCTTGGGGAGACTTAGAAGGTCGGATGTAGCCCTTCCATAATTGATCTTCGACAAAGCTGTTGACTTCATCTACTTCTACAGGTGTCATATTGTACAATTTGCCCTTCTTGGGGACAAATCCTTCCTTTAAGTCAATTGCGTGATCCCACAGTTTTCTGATGGGAAGACGTTCCGATTCCTTTTTGGAAAAGCAGTCCAGATACTCGTGGAACTGCATTGGCACTAACACCGCTGGGTTGTCATCGTCCTTTTTCTTTTCTAAGAACTTAATGGTGTCATAGGCTCCATGGGCGATGCCTTGCTCTTGCTCATCGAGGGAGCACAAGAAAGCACCTCTTTCTGCCAAGAAATGACACGCCAGTGGACAGCGTGAGAGTGTAACTTTGCCAGAGGGCCAGTCTATCTCTGGGTTATGGGTTTCAAGCCATTTATAGCCAAGAATGATCGAATTCTTTCCCAGTGATGTGACTTCTGCCACAACTTTCTCACAGTGTCCCTGGTACTGGACGATGAGTTCGACAGCATGTGTAATACTGCCTCCTTGGTTTTTTGATCCGTCAACGTTAAACATGGGGATCAGTCGTGCGAGGGGTTTCATGGGTAGTTTCCTTTTACTAGCCCATTCCTTGTCGACAAAGATGCCATTAGCACCGCTATCGAGCAATGCTTCAGCAGCATGCCGCTTGTCCTTGGTTGTCAGGTGGAAAACTTCTATTTCCACCAAGACTTCTTTTTTTGGTTTCATGGACCTTATTAAGATCCGTTCCAGGGTTTGTTTGCTAATAGATAACATAATATTTTTTTCTTTTTCTTTATGGGAAATTAAGCCTGCATTGTCCGTGCAGCGTGCTACTTTTTGAGCCATCCCATCGGTCTTTGTAACTATGTTCCGGTCAGCGCTAGGCACTATATCAAGGGAACTAGTCAGTAATCGTACTACAGGTATTGTCCTAGTTAGGGAGTCGTCCTCAGGCGATGCTCCAATACATTGTAAATAGTTGTATTTATTGTAGGTAAAGTCCTTTTTTGGGTCCTTCGGCACACAAACACCCAGTAGGTTTATGCACCATATTCTTTTCCCTGGCTCTTCATTTCTACATTGTACTCGTCATGAAAGAATGCCCTCATCTGTTGATAGGCGTCGCTTGAGGGGTCAGGAAGTCCAAGCCTAGCAGGATTCCAAGAAGAAGTAGCACCGGCTGATGATTGCTCTCCACCAGTGGGAGCCACTGTGCTCATTGAACGGACCTGTTTAAAGTCCGGACACCTTTGAGTGTGTCCTCCTCCAAGGAAATGACATTTCCCGCATTCCTTCTTTGACTGCAGTACTGTTTAGCTTGGTGGCCTTCCTTGCCACAATTGAAACACCCACATTGGAGTGCTCCAATATCCATGGGCTCACCACGGCCTCCGTAAGTGCGGCTACCAGAGCCAGACACCTTTGGAACAAATGGTTCCCTTCATATATCGAACCGGAGCTCGTACTGCTCCAAGGTCGTTCTGACTTCCTTGATGACCATCATGTAGTCATCAAGGTCATCTTTCCTCTTTCCTTGTTCAAAGATAATTCGCATTATCTCCTTTCGTACGTTTTTCTCCAAGAGCCAGCAGGCCTCGGAGTGCAAGGGTTCAGCCCTGAGGTAAAGCTGTTCCCAGTCTGCGAGGTAGCGGTGGATCCACTCCGTGTTTCCTTGTACGTGCTTCTCTAGGAGGCACATTGCCATGTCCTTGTCGAGGGAGGACCGGAATCTACTTTCAACCTCGACTTTGAAAGCTTCGTAGTTGGCAGGGCCCCACAAGCCATTCAACAACCGTTGCAATTTGATGTGAGCCCAAGCTCCAGCACCATTTTTGTCGCCTTCTTTCGGACCAATTCTCATGAGGACAGCGATTATCCTCTCTGAGTCCCTTGTAAATGTTTCCTGGTTCAATCCCAGGTAGGTTTTCATTTTTATCCACCAAGTTTCGAACTTGGTGAGAACACCGGAGAAGCAACCCGGGTCAGGGACCATTTCGACCTTTTTGGAGATTTTAAACTCCGTGTTCTGAGGGTTTGGCCGATTAAGTTCGGCCAGAACTGTGGTTCTTGCTGCCACCGCAGCTTCGGTTTCGGCCGCTTGGGCCCTTGTGAGAGCATCTTGTGCCCTCTGGTTTGCTTGTGCTAGCTGGGCCTGGAGGGACACCAGCATCTGGTTCATGTTGGCCATCATGGCCGCCATGTCTTGTGTTGGGGGATCCACGTTCATGATGGGAACGGGGACGGGTGTATGGATGGGTGAGGGTGGTGGGGAGTCGTGAAGGAACCTTTCTTCTTCGCTCAGATCTTCTGAGAGCGGGGTTCCTTGTCACTGGTGGAATGACAGTTTGTGGGCATGGGTAAAGGAGGTCTAAGTCAATCTCAGACCAGTGGGGGATAGGAGCGGGTAGGATTTGTTTGAACTCAGCTACTGCGGCATAGGATGCAGTAGGCTCTGAGTCCCAAAAGAGGTCGTGGACTTTGACGTATTCTCCATCAAAGAAGGAGTCATGGATAGATGATTCGGCCCAGTAAGCCGGAAGGTTTTCAAAGAATGGACCATCAAACATAACGATCTTGATGCTCATATAAATTTTCCTTAATCAGGCAGGCTTCCCAACCTGTGTCTTCTTCGTTTGGGTAGTCTGGTCAATAGCCACCAGATCTATCCCTCACTTATGCAAATCTACCTGTATGTAGGTATTACGATGTACGGTCTCACAGTACACAAATGACAATCCTTTTTATGTTCGGGATTTATGCGAACAGAGGCCCTAGTGTGCTATGGGCAGAACAACGTTATCCTTGTTTAATACAGTGGACGACCATGTAACAATGTTAACCAGTAACATTATACTGCACAGACTATGACTGTGACGTTGCTCAGGGAGACTTTTCTTGCGTTGCGCGTACTTGCAGCTTTCTTCATTTGATGCGTATAGGTTGTTGTCCTCAAGGACCTTCGTAGAGAAGTGAACGTTAAGGTACAATACTGCGCCTATAGGGTTTGCCTGTATTAAAGCGTCGGGTACTGTCCGGAAGTCTCAACTTCAAGAAGGGCGCATAGTCGCCACTCGCATTAATCCTCGCATCCGGGTATGATATACAGCAGTAAGAGTAAGAGTTTGTTGGGGTGCGGGTGTGTTAAAGAAAGTCAAGTTCTTCTGTTGTTGACCCTAATCCAATACTGGACACAGGCGCACACAGTTGATACTGACTAAGAGACAAGAGGGATTGAGGGGAAAGCTCAACGAGAA
>JBBPLF010000822.1:0-15148 GCA_038089615.1 Aureoboletus auriporus
GGTCTCACTACCCAATGCGCACACTTGGGGCTCGTGGATGTGCTAAGTAACAACGCTGAATTGCGTAGAACTAGCTGGGGAAACACGAGCGAAGTCTGGTAGCTACTTATACTAAGTTATGATACTGTGCAATCCTGTGTACACAGTGAGGTCTGTGTAACTGCATACTGCGTAAGGCGATGTGCACAGCAGGGGCTATGTATCAATGGGTAAAGGAACACGAGTCACCATATAAGGAGAATGATGACGAGGAGAAGTTGGTCCATTAAGCAAGACAACGTGGTTCCGAAGGTTTCCGAAGAAACTCCCGCGGTTCCGGTCGGAAGTGAAGGCTTTTAAACAAAGGGACAGAATGTGAGCGTGGTTCCGAAGGCTTCCAAAGAAACTCCCGCAGTTCCGGTCGGAAGTGAAGAGAATCAGAAAGATTTAACGGGGAAAGGAAGATAAGTGTCTGGCAATGATACGAGGGGCGACGATGAGTCCATAGGCATAGGGAAAAGAGGAGTCATGAGGGAAAACTGTAACACTATCTATATATTTCATATGCTGAATAACTCAGCATGCGTGGCTTGGAACCAGCCGTCCCATGCGGCTTCAACACTCCCCCTCAAGCCACATGCAGGCCAAGTTCAGCTTTGTGGCGGCAATGTTTCGGCTTAGGTAATGGCTTAGTAAATATGTCAGCCATCATGGAAGCAGTAGGGCAATAGCGAGCATCAATTTCGCCTTCCGTGATTTTCTCACAGATCCAATGGCTGCGAATAGGAAAATGTTTAGATCGTTCATGGAACTGGTAATTTTTGCCAATTGCTAATGCTAATTGGTTATTGCCATAGAGTATTGTAGGTACTTGCTGAGGAAATCCCAATTTGTAGAATAAATTCCTCAGCCAAACGGCTTCTCATGTTGCAAATGCCATGGACATACAGTATATTCAGCTTCTGCTATTGATAAGTTCACAGCATTTTGCCATTTTGAGCACCACATGATGGCACCATTCCTGAGCAAAAATACATAACCTGCGATTGATACACAGTTCTTGAAATTAGCGAAATCTGCATCTGAATAACCATAAGATTCATTTGTTGGTGTCTCAGATATTTTGTCTGCTGTATATTTTATGCCCCATGTCTGTGTTCCATCCAGATATCTTAAGACATGCTTTGCTTTGCACCAATGTTCCATATCTGGATTTGCTGAAAATGACGTGAGGCGTGACACCACATAGGCTATATCGGGACGTGTGGCAATGGCTGCATACATTAGCAAGCCAATCAATGAGGCATATGGTAAACTTCCCCCTGATCCGGGTTTGTCCGCTTTATCAAGTTTTTTGGACGGATCTATTGGCATCGCAACTGCATTTGTATCCATCATTCCAAACTGATTGAGAATTGATTCAATATATTGAGTTTGTGTGATTTTAAGAGTCTTTTGCTCTCTATCACGCTCGATCTCAATTCTGACAATTTTAGATGGATCCCCCATATCTGTCAATTCGAACAGTGATTGTAATTGTTGCTTAAGTCTGTTCATGACAGAGGATGTATTAGTAAACAATAATAGGTCATTGACCCATACTGTAATTATTTCGATGTTTCCATCATTGCACCGTATGTAGACACACGGATCTGAATGTAGATGGATAAATCCATCATTTGTAAGGCATTTATTAAGTTCCTCATTCCATTCCCATCCGGATTGTTTTAATCCGTACAATGTTTTTATGAGGTGACATAGCCTCCGAGTTTTGTCATCATACCCTTCGGGTTGTTTCATATATATTTCCTCTTTTAGCATGCTGTTAAGGTATGTGCCTTTTACGTCCATTTGCTGGATTTCCCAGTTTTCTCGGACTGCTTGTGCAATTATTGCGCATATGGTTTCAAGGCACACAACTGGAGAAAAAGTTTCATTATAATCTACTCCAGGTTTTTGTGTAAACCCTTTAGCTACTAGACGAGCTTTATATTTTAATAACTCGCCATCTTTACCATATTTTTTAATGAATACCCATTTGTTATCTATAGGTACCCGATCGGGTGGTGGGTCCATTAGTTCCCACATACCCATTTGATTGAGTTGTATTAACTCGGTCTCAATGGCTTTTTCCCATTCAGGCCATTCTGGAGATGCTTTTGCCTCCTTAAGTGTTTTCGGGTCTGCCTGTCCCAAATTTGTTTGTGTGAATGCAAAATATACAGCATCAGCACTTGACGTATGAGGTTCTTCATCCTCATCCAGCGCTGGCTCAAGATTAGGTAAGTTTACCAAATCTGGATATGGATCATTCAGCTGACTATAATCATGCACAATACGTTGCCTCGTGCTACGTCTTAATGGTAAGTCAGCATCCCGCTTTCTTTTCGTTGTAGTAGTATTATTAGTAGCACTTGTATTAGTACCCTCAATATGAGTATCTGAGTGCTGCACGTTACTACCAGACTCCCCCTCGTGCTGTGTTTCGGGCACATTTGTGGGTCCATTAGGTACAGCTTTACCGTCTTCTTGTTTAGGAAAGCGGTAATTTCGTGAAACCTTAATGGAGTGGGTGTGAATGTCATAATATTTGACCGCTTTTGGGCCATCAACAAAACCAAGAAACATATGTTTCTTGCTTTTGGCATCAAGTTTATCTTGTGCCATATCACTTGGAGCATGGATCCACACCTGGGATCCAATTTCATGTATTGTAGATACATCCAGCTTTTTACCTGACCATATACCTTCTGGGGTATTATTTGTCAGCGATTGTGTAAAAGATCGATTTCGAATGTATGCCGTGTGTGTGATCAGTTCGGGCCACAAAAACTTAGGTATGGCTCGACTTAATTTCATTGCACGTGCCATTTCTATGAGTGTGCAATTCATACACTTGGCAATGCCATTTTGGGCAGGTGAATGCAGTGCAGTAAATTGGAATTCAACTCCACGATCCAAGCACCATGTCAATAACATGGTGTTGACATATTCCTTGCTGTTATTGGCATGGATATGTTGAGGCTTAATCCCCAATTGTGTTTCAACATACTGTAGATATTGCTGCACCTTTTGTGTGGCTTCATTTTTAGATTTTAGAAAGTATACTGTACATTTTCGTGTACAGTCATCTATGAACAAAATATAGTATTGTATTTTACCAATCCCTTCTGTTTGAGCCGGTCCCCAGAGATCTGTATGAGTCAGCATACCTGGTTGTGTGGCTTGACTAATTGCCTCTTTTGGAAATGGTGCGATCGTGTGCTTTGCTTGAATGCATGCGTCACACTCAAAATTTGGAGAGTTCTCGTCAACAGTAAATCCTTCAACGAGATCCTTCCTGTATAAATTTTTGAGGCCATCTAGACTTATGTGTCCAAGTTGATTATGCCAGGTCTGCCAAGACTCACTCTCCTGGGCGACATACAATGTTTCGGAAATAACCATATCTGTTATGATTCACCCCTATTCATTTTCTCTTTTGTCACCTTGCTTACTTCTTCAAACGCTCCCATCGGACGCCTTGTCATCTTGATTACCTTGCTATGCGTTCCCATTGGATGCATTGTCATCGTGATTACCTTGCCATGCGTTCCTATCAGACACATGTCTCGCTGTACAGCTCGCCTGACATCATTGTTTCCTCTTCTGTCTCACTTGCTGTGTATTACTAAACATTTGTAGGAATTCCTTCGCATTCTATTGCTTAGTAATTCCTTCCTTCTCTTCCCTATATAAACCCTACGATACCAATGATGTACTTTACGCTTGACCTACCTGGAATAGCATCATCCCTTGTACATCGTCTCTGATCCTTCGGATCCCTTGTCTCCCTTGAAGTCCTCGTCCTACTCTGAGTGGATGCTCCCTTGAAACTCTTGAAACCACCGACGATTGTCTTATCGTCGAAAGACCTCCTTGAACCCTTGAAACCACCGACAATCATCTTATCGTCGGAAGACCCCCTTGAACCCTTGAACTATCTACAATGAATGTTCGTCCTAGACAGAACCCTTGAACTGACCAGGTCTACATTCACCTCTACCCAAGTTGAGCGTAACAAAAGGTCAAGCGTGCTCTAAACAGGCTACCATCGTCGTAAGCCTTTTATCACCATTTCCCACCACTGTCCCTCGACCGACCCTCATTGGGGTCACCACTGAACTCCAGCTCAAGAACCCACTTCTGAGCCCGAACTTGATCCCTCCCTCACTGATCTTGAGGAGGAACTTGACCTTGACACCACCCTTCTTACTGAAGAAGAACGAAGGGAAGACCTTGACTTAGCTCACACTTTGTCTGCCACCTTGAACATCCCATGAGTACCTACACCCCTGTCACCAACTCCAGTCGCCCCTCGTACCAACCTCTTTGCAATACCCCCATCCTTGTCACCTGTAACCCCAACCATGTCCAATGCTACCCCCACCACGAAACCTACCAAACTTCGTATTGGAACCCTGAATCCTTCAGTGGAAACCCCGCCAAAGCCATGATCTGGCTCGACACTGTCGTCTTTTATCTCATGGTCAATGACAAAGTATACGACTCCAAAGCCAAACGTGTTGCCTTCACCCTATCCTATATGACGAAAGGAACTGCCATTACTTGGGCAGCCACCTATCACCAGAAAGCATTGAATGCAACGCTGCCAGACTTAGGAACCTTTGCCGACTTTCGAGCTGCATTTAAAACCGCATTTGAGAGAAAGGACACCGCTGAGAAACCCATCATCTGGCTCACCACCTATCACATGCCTGAAAACGGCAACCTCTCTGAATACATTGCCAACTTCCAGAACAATGTTATCATCTCCGGAATTACCAAAGATAGCATCTTAAGATCATTCTTTGGAGCAGGACTTCCCATCTCTATGTCCGAGAAGATCAGCAAATCAAGCAAAGATACCAAGACCATTGACAACTGGTACAATGGGCACAAGAAGTCCAAACCAGATGAGATATTGCCAAGGCTTTCGCCCAGCAACACTGCAGCAAGATCACCACCCAGACCTATACTCCTCTGTCCCCAAGAACTCAGACCAAAACCTGTGACCCTGACGCCATGGATGTTGACGCCATTCGTGTTTCCAAACTCACTCCAGAAGAACGCAAACAATGCCACGACAAAGAACTTTGCTTCTGCTGTAGGAAACCCAGACATATGGGCGGGGAATGCCCCAACTTCGCCAAGAAAGAACCTACCATCAAGGTGACCACCAAGAAGGATGAAATCCCTAACCTCATGGACATCGACGACGACGAAGAAACTGTTTGAAGGGTAGCTTTCACCCCTTCGGATTTTTAAAGAGGGGAACTCGATTGACGCAAGTCTCCCCTACCCTTAGATGCGATGCTGTACACGTACAATCTTTGACCAAATCTATGCAAATTCCTGTCCAGATTGTCATCCCATCGCATACCCTGCAAACCGTCAAAACCTGTGCCCTAGTCGATAGCGGAGCTGACATCTCCTGCATTGACCAACAATTTGTGCAAAAGCACGGATTACCCACCACCAAGCTCATGAAACCCATCCGCATACGAAATGCCGACTCCTCCTACAACAACAGCGGAGAAATTTGGTACACCTGTGATCTTTTCCTCGTCATCGAAGGCATCACCCAACGAACCACCTTCCACATCATGTCCTGTGGATGTGACAATATCATACTCGGACTTCCCTGGCTCAAAAAGACCAACCCAACGGTTGACTGGGCAAACTGTACCCTTTCCCTTGATGAATCCCTTGATGAATCCAAAGATCTCTTCCATTCTCACATGGAAGATACCAAACGACATGACGCCTTTTATAAAAAGGCATCCTTTCCCCCCCTGAAACATGTCCATGTCAACACCGCTACAGAAGACCACCTCTTATCGTATCTGAACCAAGAAACCGAATCCCAATACATCTGACGTGCCCTCGACAACAGAGTTCTTCACCACATCATTCAATGTGGATCCCGCTTCATTCCCAAAGGATCACCGGTCATCGCTAAACTCACTACTGCCACCGAACTAGCCATGACTGCTGAGAAAAACAAACCAAAGGCTGTCCTTCCCCCCGAATACCAGAACTTCGCCTCTGTCTTCTCTAAGGAAGCCACCGACCATGTACCTCCCTCTCATCCTTATGACCACGAAATCAACACCAAAGAAACCTTCGTTCCCAAGATTGGAAAAGTCTATCCTCTTTCTCCAGAGGAACGAAAGGCGACTGAATCTTTCCTCGACGAACACCTCACATCCAGAAAAATCCGCCCATCCAATTCCCCCCAAGCTTCTCCTTTCTTTTTCGTTAAAAAGAAGGATGGAGGCCTCTGTCCCTGCCAAGACTATCAATATCTCAATGAACACACCATTCGTGATGCATACCCTCTTCTGCTTATCTCCAACCTCGTTGACAAACTCCAAGGCGCCAAGGTCTTTACCAAGTTTGATGTCCAATGGGGATATAACAATGTCCGCATCAAAGATGGACATCAATGGAAAGCCGCCTTTGTTACCCACAAAGGACTCTTCGAATCCACCGTCATGTTCTTTGGCCTCAACAACTCCCCCGCCACTTTCCAACGCTTCATGAATGACTCCTTTCGGGATATGATCTCAGAAGGATGGCTTGTCATCTACATGGTTGATCTTCTTATCTTCTCCCCCGACGACGATACACACACTGAATGCACCAAACGAGTTCTTCAACGAATGGAGGAACTCAACCTCCACCTGAAACTAGAGAAATGTACCTTCGCTGCTACCGAGGTCGAATACCTCGGTATGATCGTCAAACCCGGACAACTCGCTATGGACCCCGTCAAACTCGACGGAATCACCAAATGGCCCATACCTATTAAAGTCAAGGAAGTTCTTTCTTTCTTGGGCTTCGCCAACTTCTACTGTCGATTCATTCCCGACTACTCCTCCATCGCACGTCCTCTCATTGATCTTACCAAGAAAGATCTCACTTGGAATTGGACCCCCTCCTGTCAACAAAGCTTCAACAAGCTCAAAGACCTCTTCCTGTCGAAATCTGTTCTCCACCTACTGGATCTTTCTGCCCCGTTTGCCATCGCCACCGATGCCTCCAAGTTCGCTTCTGGTGCCATCCTTCCTCAAACTGATTCTAATGGTGACTGGCACCCTTGCTCCTATCTGTCACAGTTGTTTTCCCGCCGAACGAAATTACGATATCTATGATAGAGAACTTCTCGCTGTCATTCATGCCCTGAAGTCTTGGCGACATTACCTCCATGGCTCTCCTTTCCCAGTCCAGGTCTTCACTGACCACAAAAACCTGACGTATTTCTGACAACCGCAGGCCCTTAATCATCGACAAGTCCGTTGGCTTCTCGACCTTGCCGACTTTGACCTCAAAATGATCCATGTTCCTGGAAAACTCCTTGCTGGCCCAGATGCCCTCTCCCGACGCCCTGACCTCCTTCCCGACTCATTCTCCAAAAATGATGACACGACCCTCCTTCCCCCTTCCCTCTTCGTCAACCTCATTGATACCTCCCTTTCCGATCGTATCAAATCAGCTTCCACCTCCAACCCCCTCGTTCTCCAAGCCCTCCAATCTATAGAGGGTGATATTCCCCCTGCCTTCTGCTCTCGTCTCTCCGATTGGCAATCCTGTGATGGCATCCTCACCTACAAAGGTTGTGTCTATGTCCCTCCTGATGACTCCCTTCGTTGCTCCGTCCTCCTTTGCTGCCATGACCACAAATCTGCCGGCCATCCTGGTTTCCTCAAAACCCGCCAACTTGTCTCCGCCAAATTCTGGTGGCCTGGCCTTGCCTTCTTTGTTCGCAAATACATTGAAGGATGCGCCACCTGTCAACAGAACAAGGCAAACACACACCCCACGTGTCCTCCTCTCCTCCCCATTCCGTCCTCCGCCTCCCGTCCCTTCCAACAGATCTTCTATGATCTGATCGTTGATCTCCCTCCTTCTGCCGGCTTCAACTGTCTCTTGGTCATGGTCGACCATGGGCTTACTAAGGGGGTAATTCTTTGCCCCACAAAGACAACCATCACTGCCAAAGCCATTGCTGCCCTCTTTTTCCACAAAGTCTACAAACGATTCGGTCTATATGACAAAATTATCTCTGATCGTGGTCCCCAATTCACTTCATCCTTCGCAAAAGAACTCGGAAAACTCCTTGGCTACAACCTGTCCTTGTCCACCGCCTATCACCCACAATCTGATGGAGAAACCGAACGCGTAAACCAAGAAATTGAAACATACCTCCGCATCTTCTGTGGAAATAATCCCACCTTATGGTCTGACTCCATCTCCCATACCTAATTTGCCCACAATCACTGCCCTCATTCTGTCACCAACCAATCCCCATTCTATCTGATGATGGGATATGAACCCCATGCCCTACCCACTGTTCTTTCAGAAATCACTTTTTCCGCCATTGAAGAATGATTGAAAACTCTTACTGCCGCTCGTAATGAAGCTCTCGCCGCCCATGAACTAGCACGACAAGTCATGGCCTCTCAAACCAGGAAAATGTTCTCTCCCTTCCAAAAAGGAGATAAAGTTTGGTTAGAAGCACGGAACCTCAAACGATCTATCGCCAACCCGAAGTTCGCACTGAAGTGAGAAGGACCTTTTACCATTGTCAAGGTTCTATTCCTGATCACATACCAACTCCACCTACCCCAAACGTGGAAAATCCACTCCGTGTTCCATGCCTCCCTCTTATCGCCCTATCGCAAAAACAACGTACACGGCCTGAACTTCCCTGCACCACCACCAGACCTTATCGCTGGAGAAGAAGAATACGAAATCGAGAAGATTCTACGCCACAGAGGAACTCCGTCCCGTCGGTCCTTCCTAATCCGATGGAAGGGATACACAGCCGAAGATAACTTATGGGTCCCTGAGCGTGACTTGAAACATGCAAAGTCCGCTCTCCTTGGTTATAAAAACTGTCACCCTTCCGCCTTCCAAAAGGATGCTTCGTAAACGGAACTTTGAATTCCAACCCGGACTCCCCTTCTACAAGTTCTTCTTTCTCTTCCGCAATGACCTTCCACCGTCTCACCCCCTCGAACATCAATACTTTTGCATCAAAAAATATGACAACTGTCCTTGGCACTACGAATCATAATCCATCATGCCTCTTAGCTATTCTCACCGATCTACCACCCCAGTTCCCTCCATCTCTGTTTCTTCCATTACTATACCTTTGTCTGACAGACTTTCTTCCCGTCTTTCCTCACCCGCACCCCTTGAATCCTGGAGTACTGACTCCTGGGGCCCTACCATTGCCAATACCCCTTCTACCCCCACGACTGGACCCGTTCAATCTGTTGACCTTCCCCTCTCCACATTTCGCACTCAGGAAGTCCCCACTGCTGCTACCCTCGACTTGATGGCTAGACAAATTGCCAATCCCCAAATGACCATCTATTTCGGCAGCCATTTCAACATGGAATCACTGCTGTGGAACCTCCATCGCGCCTTTCTACAAAATCAACATCTTGCGAACCTACTCTTCCTTGCATCGTCTAACGAAAGCATCGCCTCTTGCATCGGTATCCTTCAACAGATTCAAGTCCAGACTGAAGGAAATCTCCTTTCCACTCTTTATCAACTACAGATGCCACTCGCTGTCTCTGAAATCAATTGTTACCACCGTCAATTAAGCAAAGTACAAACCCGACAGGAACAAAGGACCGGTACACCTGTTCCCATCTTTTCCCCTCCTTTTCCCGTACCATCCACACCTTCTGCATCGTCTGCCGAATTCTCCATCGAAGAACAACAAGCGGAACAAATGGCCACCACTGGTATTCAACATCTTCTCCCACCCAGCTTTTCTATGTTCGCCGCATGGTGAGCGGCTGATGGACAACAACCCCCCTCGAATCCCACGTACCACTGTTTCCATTGTCAACGCGAGGGCCATTTCATGGCCAATTGTCCCAACTATCATTGTCACCACTGCCGAGTCATCCAACTGGGTCATGTTGCCTCACGATGCCCCTGGCATCGTCGTTCCCCACAGAATTCCCTCTCCTCCACAACCAGTACTTCCTCTACCAATCCTCTTCCTATCCCTCCCCCACACTTCTACGTCCCTCGTATGATTTCTGCAAATTCCTCTGCCCCTTGTTGCCATCGCTGTACTTGGAGGTGTAGCAGACAATATTTGGACTGCCCCCTTATCCAATCCCGTCAACGTTCCAAATCCCCTTCCATTGATGACTCCTTTGCCGATGAAGATCATGGCGACGACATATGGGATGACACTGCTGTCGCCAACATTACTGGTTCACCGGGTGCGGACTATGACTTTTAATTCTTTTCTTCATTATTCTCTTCGCAGCTTCGAATGTACTCCGGGGATTGTTACAATTCACCCCTATTCATTTTCTCTTTCGTCACCTTGCTTACTTCTTCAAACGCTCCCATCGGATGCCTTGTCATCTTGATTACCTTGCTATGCGTTCCTATCAGACACATGTCTTGCTGTACAGCCCGCCTGACATCATTGTTTCCTCTTCTGTCTCACTTGCTGTGTATTACTAAACATTCGTAGGAATTCCTTCGCATTCTATTGCTTAGTAATTCCTTCCTTCTCTTCCCTATATAAACCCTACGATACCAACGATGTACTTTATCCTTGACCTACCTGGAATAGCATCATCCTTTGTACATCGTCTCTGATCCTTCGGATCCCTTGTCTCCCTTGAAGTCCTCATCCTACTCTGAGTGGACGCTCCCTTGAAACCCTTGAAACCACTGACGATCGTCTTATCGTCGGAAGACCCCCTTGAACCCTTGAACTATCTATGACGAACGTTCGTCCTAGACAGAACCCTTGAACCGACCAGGTCTACATTCACATCTACCTGAGTTGAGCGTAACAGTATCAGCATTAAGATGGTACAGTGAATTTACCCAATGTCCTTCCACAAAAGGAATATTATTATGATCAAGTAATTCGATCTTTCCTTTTCTGGTAATAGCTCGTCCACCGGCTGCATCTAGCCGTCCTATTGACAGCAAGTTAAACCACATGGTAGAAACATACAATACTTTTGTTAATATAACTACATAGCTCTGTGTATTTATTCATTTACTCGAGTAGTTATTTTGAAATCGCCTCATCCGTGTGCAGTAACGGACAATGAACTAATCCCAATGATTTCTTGTTTTGTGCTGACATAATTAGTCAGCGCAGCTTGAGTATTAGTTATGTGCATTGATGTGCTGGAATCCACAATCCATGAATAAATGGAAATAGTGTGATCATTGGTGTCAACCATTTGCACATCAGAGTCAGTAGCTACAAAGGCCATATGCGGAGCTGTTTGCACAGTATGTGCTTGGAGAGCGCCTCCACCTTTCTTCTTTCCTTTCCCTTTCCCTCTTTTCACCCATCACTCTGGATCGTGTTTCGGTCCGCCCAGGCTGTAGCAATCTCGGGTTTCATGCCCAAGTTTGCCACAATTCCCACATTTAAGCGGGGTAGACTGAGTTGCAGCTCGGCTGGTGGTGGCCGTGCCTGCTGACATCATTGTCTGGGCAGGTGCCGCTTTCTTGATCTGGCGTCTTTTGCCATGGTTCTCCTGATAAAATACCTGTTTGTCATTGATTGAGGGAGCATCACACTTAAGTTTGAGTGATCCAAGACGACAGTGTAATTCGTCCTTAATAAGGGCGATCATTTCATGCATACTCATTTTGACATCTTTATTGCCAGCACCAGTGGTCTGGGCTCCCATGTGACTGGAGATAAACCCTTCCCATGACTTTGGCAATGATGAGATAAGCAGATCATGAAATTCCACGTCAGAGATTGTGTCACCCATTTGTAACAACTTAGTGCGCATCTGCTGCATCTCCATCATATGTGTGAGGACGTCATCATTATTCTTTGCCCTCAATGAGAACAGGGTCCGCTTGAGTGCAATAATCGTCTGCTGCCCTTTCACCTCGTGTGCCATCGCTAAATTGCTCCACATGTCAGCAGCCATTTTGGCTTTGGCTAAATATATCATTTGATCATCTCCCATGCTTATGGTTAATAAGGTTTTTGCTTTGTCATCCTTATGCTGCCACTCGGCAAGCACCTTGCCATCTGGCTGGGCACTCAGTTTCTTTGATTGCATAGATACATGATCGTATACCTTATGTAGTTGTAAGGCAGTGGTCATGCGTAATTTCCACGCAATCCAATTATCATCTCCGAGCAGATCTATTTTATAGGACGACAATGAGCCCAAACCAATAGGCACAGAGTCTGAATGAGCCATCGCACTGGTTACGTAAGGTGCAGCTGTGATGGAAGGACTGGGGTAAGATGTCATAGGGTCAAATAAGGACATAGGGGCATTGACAAGTTCTTCAATTGTCGGCATGGTGAAAGAAGATAGGTGATGCAATATATAAAAGTAAAATAAGTATTCAAGCAAGCAATAAAATGCATGCCTCCAAGTTACAGGCGAGCAGGGCTCATAACCTTTTCGCAGTAGCTAGGGCTTAACGGATGCTATGCACGGGCCTAGCTTAGATAATACAAGTGATTAATCAAACTAGTATTGCTGTGACTCGCGTGATGCGCTCAATAGTGAGAGTGTGGGATCAGGAACGCATGCCGTTTTATTCTCCACTTTCAAGTATATATACTATCTATATATTTCATATGCTGAATAACTCGGCATGCGTGGCTTGGAACCAGCCGTCCCATGCGGCTTCAACAGTTTTCATTCAAAATGTACTGATGAAAGTAGTTTTGTGGATAGAAACATATTTGCCCATTTTGCAGGCATTGGGGTGGGCCACTTTGGTCTGACTCAGAATCTATGTGAGTATGTCCCTGCATTGTCCATTGAAAGCAGTGGGCAATGATGTTGATAATGACATCATCATGCAAAAGACTACTTCTGAAATTCATGAAAAGAACAAGGGCCAAGCTGAGGGGGACTCAGACAAGAAGAAGGAGAAAGAGAAGGAGGAGGATAAGGAGACTTCCAGCCAGGAGGATAATAATGACAAAGATGGCAAGGATGATGGGCCTGAGAGGATCTAAAAGCCTGGGGTGAGTGGTCATTTATTCCACAAAGCAGTATACCTGCTACTAAAACACCTCACTTCCCATCAGGACTGCCAGTGCACCCTCTCCTATTGAATATGCTTTCAAAACCATTAACTTGAATATATGGGACATTTTTATTTTCCTGTATTTTATCACATCCACCTATAATATCATGGGAAACTGGAACTTGTGATAAGACCTTTATAAACCATAATCGGAAGTGACATATATAAAAAATGTATAGACATTTGTAACAGTAGGCTGTTTGTCATACAAATAACTGGCCGAGAAAAACATGATGGATGTGATGGTCCTTTGTAATCTGGTAAGAATAGTGGGGATAATAAACTCCGACGATAAATGTCTGTTGGTGCAATTGTATATTTGAGCAGAACATGTTGACAATGGTAGTTATAAGTTCTTACTTAGCCTACACTTCTCAGCTTTACTTATATGTACTACCAATGAGCACATTCAAATACAAACCTATTATAAATGTAGGCCCAGTGCACACATTGAATCTGTAAGATATGAATTGTCAACATGAACCACTAAGTTCAAAGCCAGAAATATTCAATATTTGGGTGGAA
Source organism: Aureoboletus auriporus (assembly GCA_038089615.1). NCBI lineage: Eukaryota > Fungi > Basidiomycota > Agaricomycetes > Boletales > Boletaceae > Aureoboletus > Aureoboletus auriporus. The sequence goes on from JBBPLF010000822.1 coordinate 13,627, forward strand.
TCACACAAATTATGGTCATCAATGAAATGGTAGTATGATATAATATATTGCACAACCATACTTTACAAGATAGACTCATCTACTAGTACATAAACTACATGATATATTATACAGCGGACAGTCATGGTGGTGGTAGATGTGCTGTTGTGCTGTCCTCACTGTTATCATCATTATCATCATCATCATGTAGTGGGTGCACTATTGTGCCATCCTGTTGTCATCATCATTGTGATGGTGGTGGATGTGCCATTGTGCTGTCCTCACCATTATTATGGGGGAGGGTGCACTGTTGCACACTCCTCACCCTCATCGTCATATGGTGGGTGTGCCATCCTTGCCATCATTGTGTGCTAGGTGTGCTATCCCATTATCATTGTCATTGTCATCATGATGGTGGTGGTGGATATGCTGTTACACACTCATCCTCATTGTCCTATGGTGGATGTGCGATTGCACTATCCTGTCATCATCATAGTCATTGTAATGGTGGTGGATGTGACATTGCAACGTCCTCGCCATCATGGAGGGTGCACTGCTGCACACTCCTTGCCCTTGTTGTTGTTGTTGTATGGTAGGTGCACTATTGTGCCATCCCATCATCATTGTCATCATTGTGATGGTAATGGATGCACCATGATGCTGTCATCATGTGGGTGTGCTATTGTGCTGTTCTATTGTCATCATGATGGTGGATGCGCCATTGTGCCGTCCTCACTGTCATCATCATCAGGTGGGTGCACTATTATGCCATCTAGTCATTGCCATGATGATGGATGCACCATTGTGCCATCCTTGCTGTCCTTGCCATCATGGTGGTGGTGGTAGATAGAGGCCATATGTTGGAGCAGCCCCAAGGTGAGTGAGGGAAGGGAAGAAAATTTGACAGAGGAAGAGCAAGGGGAGTGGTCCTTATAGTTTTAATATTATGTAATCACTTTCAAAGTTCTGCCCATACACACCACTTGCCCAAAGGTGTCTCAAAGGGAAAATCAAAACCTTGTCGCCGCCCCTCTCTCACCGTCTTGCTGCTTTCACATGTGAGTGAGTACGCATACATATGCAGGCACACAGTCTGCATGTATATGCTCACTCACATCACGTGCCATCTCCCTCTCTCTCTCACCACCCTCTTTCACACTGTTTCTCACTCTGGCATGCCATCTCCCTCTCTCTCATGCTGTCTGCCTCACTTTGTCTGCCTCACTCTGTCTCATGCTGTCCATCTCACACTTTGCCTCTTACATGTGCCATCTTTGCCTCTTACATGTGTTGAATATGTATCTATTACTGTTCAACATAGTAGGTGTGACTCAACAAGTGTGACTCACACTACTAAATAGTATACTAAAAGTACGGTAGTACATTAGGTTACTGCATATAGTAAGAATACATAAGTGAACCTGTAGTATATACATTCAAACTCAGTGTCTGAATTCTAATAACAACTTGTCTAGTTACCACATCATGCTGTCAACCTCAACATTTATCTTAACCGGTGAGCTAGTACTTTCTCCCTCAGGCA
>JBBPLF010000823.1:0-15147 GCA_038089615.1 Aureoboletus auriporus
CGTATCCCTTTAGGGACGAACATATCGCTCCCTTCTTACCACCCACAGCAGCTATCCAAGGTTTTGTGACTCATATTCCTGAGATCCAGAGCCTTGTTCTTCTCTTCAACACCCTACCCAGTGGCATCTGAAACACACTTGTTGTTCTTCATGTGTTCTGCCTTCTTTACTGGTGAAAGTCTGATGAAGTTGACACATATAATATTAACGTTCATGGCATTGGGGTCTTTGGTGGATCTTCCTTTGATCTGGAAGTCTACCTTTCGTCCCTTTTGCAAGTCCTCTATCCTCTTGTTCTAAGCATGGAATACTCCGGAAAGTCTGAGCCATTCCGAGAGTTTGTCAGGGAGGGGATTGATGGAGAGGATCTTCGTGGAGATGTCTGGATCCAGACCCTTCATGAGGTAGTTTATCTTGGTTGTTTCATTGTCAATTCCTACTATGGCCTCTGTGGCCTGGAAGGCAGTGATGTAGTTGGTGTATCCTGCATCACTTTTCCCTTGCTGTGTTAGCTTGTCCAGTTGGTCTCTTGCTTGGTTTTTATAGTCAAAGGGGAAGAATGTCTTCTTGAATAATTCCATGAGTTTGGAGAAGGTAAGATCCTTCAGCGTATTGTTGGCAAGTTGGACATAGATTGATTTGGAGAAGGCAGTTCCTTGACCCTTGCTCATCTTTGCAAGAGTGGTTAGGACCTTGGCATTTTTGTTGTAGAACTTTTGGTTCATATTGAAGTAGGTGGTCATGGCCATCTTCCAACATATTGCATCCTTCAGATCCCCAGAGAAGTCTGCAGGTAATCTGGCTTTGAGTTCAACATCTTTGTTTCCATGGTCTGACATTTCTATATCAGGGTTTGGGTCTTTGGGTGGTGGGGGTGGTGGTTGTCTAGGTTGGACAGGTGGTGCATCTTGGATCCTCAAGTCCTCAGTGGGGATTGGTGCTGGAAGAGCAAAGAGTACAGACAGTGTTGGGATGTCATCTGAATCAGAAGGGGGATGTATGGTCTGTCCTTGTTGTGATCCTTGTCCAGAAATGGTGGGCATATCTTTCTGTCAGGTGACAAAGATAGAGTTGAAGAGCTAGTTCTTTTGTTAACACTGGGCATCAGAACATAGCACAGTGAACACTCAAAGTAGTTCAAAGACTTGTTGTGGGCAAAGCAAAGTGGAGAAAGTGTCTCACTACCCAATGCGCACACTTGGGGCTCATGAAGGTGCTAAGTAACAATGCTGGATTGTGTAGAACTAGCTGGAGAAATACAAGCAGAGGCAAGTAGCTACTTATACTAACTATGTACTGCACAGGCCAGTGTGTGCAGTAGGAGCGGTGTTTGCTGCACACTGTGTAAGGCTAGGTCCACAGTATCATGGCTATGTGGTGATGAATAATGGAACACGAGGCATTACATAAGGAGAGAAATGCTGAGGAGAAGGTAGTCCATTATATAAGAAACTGTGGTTCCAAAGTGAAATGATCAAAGAGTAAAATATACATGTGGTGTTAGATTCACTGATCTGCTGTCGTGAGATCGTGCAAGCGAATCTTGTGAACAAATAATGCTGAGGATATAACTGCTCTCTCTAGCGCTTCTTGAGAACTGAGAGCACTTGATATGTGGCTCCAGACGTTGGTGTGACGAGAACCTCAAAGCATTGTCACACACAAGTACTTCAGGAGACCAGACATTGCATAGGAAAGTACTAGAGGAGAGAAGTACATCCAATGCACAGGGCAGTGTGTGCTGTGCGGGACAGTGTTGAGGCAATGTGTGCTGCGTAAAGCAATGCAGGTAATCTAGATGTGATCGTATGATATAGATCTTCATGGCAGGAGTGATGACGAGGGGGAAGGTCCACTAAGGGGAGGTGAAGTGTGACTCAACAAGTAAAGCGGGTAAGTAAATGTGGAGGGTAGACCCCTTGCTCTAGGTGTCTACATTCTTCCTCCGAATGAAAGGTGAAGAAAAACGAATTGTCCGGGTGCCAACCAGGATCGTAACATGTGGTTCCAAGGGGTTCCAGAGAAGTCCCTGTGATTCTGGTTGAAGATGAAAGGATTAGACAAAGGGATAAGGTGTAAATGTGGTTCTGAAGGGTTCCAAAGAGTCCCTTGTGGTTCTGGTTGAAAGTGAAGAGTCATAGAGGTGATTCTGATGGATTCCAGATCGGAACCAGGAGATCTAGTCAGGAAAAGAAGACAGATGTCTTGCAAAGACACAAGAAGAAATGATGAGTCCATAAATGTAGGGAAAAAACAGGTTATAAGGGAAAACTGTAACATCGTCTACTTCTGTTTGCATAGTGTTTGCATAGTGGCCATGAACTGTTCCGGGGAGTCATGGGGAACCAGTTGGTGGGTGGCAAGATGGATGACTTGATAAGTTTGGAATGGGGTGCACAGGTCTTTAGTTTTTCTATCATAGTTGTAGTAAAGGTCCAGTTCCATTTCCATGCACAAAGAGAGAGCAGGGGTGGTTAAAATGGAGGTGAAGAGGATTCTTCGTAAACAGGGAGGTAGATGGTTGGAGCTGATGTAGTAGGGATAAGGTAGTTTGAGGTGGTTGTTTTGTGCCATGATGCAGTTTCATATGGGAGTGGTTTGTTGAGTCACGATTTGTAGTGCCAGAAACAGTTGCTGTACTTCCTGTTACAGAAGTATTGATGTTCAAGAGGGTGAGACAGTGGGAGGTTGTTGCAATAAAGGAAAAAGAACTTGTAAAAAGGGAGACCTGGTTGGAATTCAAAGTTCCTCTTGTGGAGCATTTACTGGGGAAAGTCCCTAGGATAGGAGGATTTATATTTGTCCAGGAGGGTTTGTGCATGTTTGAGATTCCCCTCTGGTTCCCAGGTGTTCTTTGCTGTGGAGTATCCTTTCCAGGATACAAGGTACTGCCTTCATCCTTGTATTCCCCAGTGTGAAAGGATGGTGTCTATTTCATATTCTTCTTCTCCACCAATCAACTTTGGCGGTGAATCTGAGAAATTGGGGCCGTGCTCCACAGTCTCTCAATAAAGGGATAGGAGGGAGGCATGGAAGACATTATGTATCTTCTGAGGGATAGCTTCCTTGATAGGTACCACAGTCAAAGGTTTCTTCCCTCCAGCCACACCTTGTCTCCAACTTTCCAGGGGTGGAACTTGAAAGAAGTCTGTTCCTTCATGATCTATTGGGTTTTTTCGTGCACAGCAAGGGCTTCCTGTCAGGCTTCTTCTAGCTTAGACAGCCTTGTTTCTAAGATGGGGAGGAACATTTTTTTGATTGGAGAATAGGAGCAGGGTTCATATCCTAGGATGAGGGAGAAGGGGGATTTCTAAGTGGAGGAGTGAACAGCAGAATTATGGGAGAATTCTGCCATGGGGAGTAGCTCCACCCATCATTCTGGGTGACCATCATAGAATATTTGTAAGTAGGTTTCGAGTTCCTGGTTTACTCATTCCGTTTTTCCATCAGTTTGGGGATGGCATGCAGATGTGAGTTTTAGGTCATATTTCAGGAGTCTGGAAAGTTCTCGAGTGAATGTTGATGTGAATTGTGGTCCTCTATCCGAGATGCAGTAATCATGTAGTTCGTAATGTCAGAATATGTTTGTGAAGAAAAGTTGGGCAACTCCAGCCACATCAATGGTTTTATGACATGGGGTGAGAATTACCCCTTTTGTAAGGCCATGGTTGACCATGACCATAACAGATTCATAGGTATTAGACAGTGGGAGATCAGTAATGAGGTCAACCAAAACCTGTTGGAAGGGCCAAGTGCAGGTGGAAGGGAGTGGTGTCAATGCAGGGGTGGTAGGATGTGTATTTACTTTATGAGCTTGACAAATCACACATCCTTGAACAAATTTGCGGATGAAGATGGTTATTCCAGGCCACCAGTAATCGCATTGCATTAGATTGGTAGTATGGAAAATTCCACCATGTCCACCATGGTCGCTTTCATGTATGAGGTGGACAAGCCCCTATTGTGCTGGTTCCAGGATGTAGAGGCGATGTTTGTAGTAGAGCATTCCTTCATTGTATTCCCAGTCCTGCAGTTGGGATTTAGTGATGAAGGGGGTTCCTTCTTGAAGGTTTTTGAGGGCAGTGACGACTAAGGGATCAGATGGGGTGGATTCTGCAACCTTCTCAACCAGGGCAAAGTTGAGAGCACAAACAAAAACATCCTCGGGTAGGAGGACCACTTCCTAATTGTCCTGGGAAGTGTCTATGACGTCTTGGCAGGATAATGCATCTGCAGGTCCCATTTGTGTCCCAGACACTGGGGAAAATGATAGGTTGAAATCTTGGTGGAATAGCATCCATTGTGCTTGTCTCCTGGATAATTTTTGTGGTTCCTTAAAGTATGCAAGGTTCTTGTGGTCGGTAATGACCATTACCAGGAGTCCTGTTCCCTGTAGGTAATGTTTCCATTCTTTTAGAGTGCAGATCACCCCGAGTAGTTCTTGGTCGTAGATGTCATAATTTTGCTCAATAGGGGAGAGGGTTTTAGAAAGATAGGCACAAGGGTGGAGGTCCCCATTGCTATCTTTCTGCATAAGGATGGCTCCTATGGCTGTTAACAAGGTGTCTGTCATAACAGTGAAGGGTTTCGTGACATCAGGCATTTGAAGAACTGGTTTTTGGGTGAATGTGTGCTTGATGGCTAGGAAGGTGTTGTCACATTCCTTGATCCATTCCCATTTGGCCCATTTCTTGGTTAAATTGTGTAAGGGTCTTGCTTTGGTAGAGAAGTTTGGAATAAACTTCCTGTAAAAGTTACAGAATCCTAGGAATGATCAGATTGCTTTTACAGATTGGAGAGGTTGCCATTCGTGTATGGCCTTTAGCTTTACTGGATCCATCTGGATCCGATCTGCTTGGATGATCATCCCAAGGTATTCCACTTCTTTTTTGTTGAAGAAACACTTTTTTAGTTTTAATGATAGCCAATGTTCTCTGAGTCATAAAAGTACTTGTCAAGTCCACTCCTGGTGAATAGTGGGATTGTTTGAATGGATGAGGATGTCATCCATGTAGATAATTAGCCAACTTTCTGCTATGAGGTCAGCAAAGGTGTGGTTCATTAAAGCCTGGAATGTTGCTGGGGAATTGCACATGCCAAAGAACATTACTGTTGGTTTGAAGAGTCCCATGGAGGTTATAAATGCTGCTTTCCATCAATCCTGTGATTTGATGAGGACATTGTTGTATCCCCATCAGATGTCCATTTTGGTGAAGATGGACAATCCTTTAAGCTGGTCGATAAGATCTGAGATGAGTGGGAGGGGATAGGCATTTTTGGTGGTATGGGAGTTTAGGTACTGATAATCCTGACAAGGTTGCACGGATCCATCCTTCTTTGGTACAAAGAAGAATGGGGATGCTTGTGGGGATTTGGATGGGACAATTTTCCCAGATTTCAGGTGTTCATCAATGAAATCCTTGCAAGCCTCCTTTTCCTTTGGATTTAGCAGGTATACTTTTGCTACTTTGGGTACAAAGTTTTGATCAAGGTCGATGGCATGGTCAAATGGTTGAGAGGGTGGTAGTTCATCTTCTTCTCGTTCAGCAAAGATATCTGCAAAGTCTTTGTATTCAAGGGGAAGTGGTTCCTCTTTATAAGGATCTAGGACTGCCAGTTCTATGGTGAGTGTGGTCTTTCTGATGAGGGTTGCTATCCATTTATCGATCCTCTTTCTCCATAGTTTAGCTATCTTCTCATCGGGTTCCAATTCTAGGTATCGAACAAGGTATTGTTAACGCTGGGCGTCGGAACGTAGCACAGCGAACACTCGAAGTAGTTCGAAGACTTGTTGTGGGCGAAGCAAAGAAGAAGGATGTCTCACTACCCAATGTGCACACTTGGGGCTCGTGGATGTGCTAAGTAACAACGTTGAATTGCGTAGAACTAGCTGGGGAATACAGGCGAAGATGAGTAGCTACTTATACTAGGCATGAGACTGCGCAATCCTGTGAGCGCAGTATGGGCTATGTGACTGCGCACTGCGTAAGGCGATGTGCGCAGTATAGGCTGTACCAGAGTGGATAAGGGAACACGAGTCATCATATAAAGAGAATGATGACGAGGAGTGATGGTCCAAATAAGGAAAGGTGACTCAGCAAGTAGATGAAGCGTGACTCAACAAGTAAATGGAGCGTGACTCAACAAGTAAATGATCCTAGGAAGGAGAAGAAGACAAGTGCCTAGCAAAGTTACCAGGGGAAACAATGAGTCCATAGACATAGGGAAAAGAGGGGTCATAAGGGAAAACTGTAACAGGTATCTTTGACAGACTGCTTTTGGGAAGTCATGCCATGGGGTTCTAGGCTTACATATCTGGGAGGATTACTTTTCCAGTTGTCCAGTTTATTGTGGGATTGGTTTCTCAGAGCCACATTATTCCAAGGATCAGATTTTCTTTTCCACAATTAATGATGAGGAAATCTCTCTTCTTGTTTATTTCTCCAATCCAAATGGTAAGAGTGACTTTGTGGTGGATTATTCCTCTAGTGTTTGGAGATCCATCCGCATTCTGTGCCTTCTTGGGTTTGTCTAATCAGATTTGTTTGTATCCTTTCTTCTTCACAATCTATGAAGTCTCTGCTTGCTCCACAGTCTATGAGGGCAAATGTGTCAACAATTTGGTCATTTTCTTGTTCAAACAGTGAGATGGGGATTTGCATAGATTCACTGTTTGGATTTGACAAGAACACTGGTGCTATTACTTTAGGATGGGAGAGCATTGACCTTTTCCTCCTGCCTAAAAACCTTGCTTTGGGGTTTCTTCTTTCTCGACCTGGGTTGTGGCAACAGTTTCCAGTTTGTCAATATCATAGAGGATGTTAAGTGTGTGTGTATGAGTTCCTCTGTGGATGAGGAGGGGTTCCATTGTTGCTCTTTCCTTGTCCTTCTGGACACTGGTCTCAGGTGTGGTTCCTAGGACAGCACTCTACCTGGTATTGTCGACCCTAAATCCTTAACAGGACACAGATGCACACAAAGGATACTGACTTTAGAGACAAAGAAGTGATTGAGGGGAAAGCTCAATGAGAACTTGACTGGAGTTCTCTGTTGAGAATGCATTCATTATATAGTACAATGTGGCTATGCTAATGGCCTGTGCACATGTGGCTATATGTACTTGCCCTAAACTAATGACATCATTAATGATGTCATGGAATGTTTTGGAATGATTAAGTAAGAATGTCACATGACCGTGAGAACCAAAGTGGTCTGTGACTTGAAGGATGCTAAATCCAAAAGATAAAAGATTAAGGGTGATCTGATCAGATAAGATAAGATAAAATCAAGGAGAGATTAGATAAACATAAAATTGAGAACATTACTCCCCTTCTAGAGCTCGACTTTCAGGTGAGAGAAAGATGACACCACGACCATTGTCAAGTTTTCGTAAGGTTTAAATAGGTTGTCAAAAATGTTGGAATTTACAAACGTCGGTCATTACCATAGCTTACATAATCACCCTCGTTATTTTCCCTTTTCGTATTCCATTCGTTCCTCAGTTGACATCCGTCGTGTCACTGAGGTGAGACATTATTTCATATGTTCATTAGACAGTAACTCACTACTATGTAGACTTATATCTGTCTACAGGTTATGAGCCCCACGCCCTAACTTAACTCATACGGAATAAGCTACATCTTGCATACAAATGCGATATGTTGAAAGTTGGAGACCGAGTACTCAAGGTCCCGAAGCTGGATGCTTCAGGGAAAGACTGGCCAGTATGGAAACGGTGGCTCGAAGTATCTCTCACAGCACGAGGCCTCATAGGCTATTTGTATGGCACAAAAACGATGCCTGTTCACCCCTCTGTGGGGCAGTCAATTGCTTGGGTACCTCAGACACCTGCGGAAATACAAACCGTAAAAGAGTACGAGGCAGCATACCCCAAATGGATCGAAGAAGATGCCATCGTACAACAACAGATCGCTGTCACCATTCCTGATTCTCTTTTTATCAACCTCATGGTGAAAACAAATGCGCATGAATACTACGAGACCCTTTGTGACAAATTTGAAAACCGGTCACTAGCCATTGGGGTGGAAAAGCGACGTCAGCTAGCCAAACTAAAGTTAAAAGAAGATGGTGATGCACACACTCACTTCGAGAAAATAAAAGTTCTCCAAGAAGAGCTCGCATCCATTGGACATCCCATCTCTGACACGGACCTCTTCAACACCATCTTTATGTCACTCCCTCATTCTTACAACCTCATCCTCACCACAATCTCATCGAATATGTGCTGGCAGAACCGCCAAATCTCTAGCACAGAGCTTATGGCTATGGCCACCGACGCCTATGACCAATTTGTCGCACAAGGCAGCATCCGACCTAAGACAGAGAAGGACGATGTAGCGTTCAATGCCGACTCCAAAAGAGGAAAAGGACGTAGAAAGAAATTTGATGGCAACTGCAACAACTGTGGTTGGCATGGGCATATGAATCGCGACTGTTGGGAAGAAGGCGGTGGAAAGCATGGTCAGGCTCCAAGAGGGTGGAAACCACGAGGAAAGAAACAAACGAACCAAAAGGCATCTGGATCTGGATCGAGAAGTGCACATACTGCGACAGACAAAGACGAACCTGATGGAGTATGGTTGGTTGAAAGTTCTGGCGATAATGACTCGAATAATGATTCGAGCGCCATCACCACCATCCCATTTGCCATCCTCGCTCACCCTGATCCACTTTCCACAACCACCGAGTTATACGACAGTGGCGCATCACAACACCTCTCTCCATATAGAGAACATTTCGTCAACTTCACCCCAATCACACCCAAGCCAATCACTGCCGCAGACAAGCGGACCTTTGACGCAACAGGTCGTGGAGACCTATACATCGAGTTACCCAATGGAAAGACTAAGGCGCGCATCCTGTTAAAGAATGTGTTATATGCTCCATCAATGGGCGTCACACTCGTCTCGATCAGCAAACTCACCACAGCTGGTTATGCTGCACTTTTCCGCGACTCTGTATGCCGAATCTTCAACCCACAGAAATGGCTGATTGGTGAAATCGCTGTCAGTAATGGGTTATACCGTGTTAGGCACACCACAAAACCACCATTTGCTGAAGCGCAAGCTCACCAGACATACTCAGCATGGAGGAGCTGCATATCCGTTTATCGCATGTTGCACCTAGCATGATCCGCGAGATGTTAGCAAAAGGAATGGTCGAAGGAGTCAAGCTAGACCCTATGCATACGACAATGGGTCAATGCAAGTTGTGCGAGTATGGAAAAGCAATCCGCGCACCTATTGGAAACACCCGCGAACCCGAACGACGTGACAAATTCACCGACAAGGTACATACAGATGTCTGGGGCCCATCAGATGTCCAAACCCCTGGACACAAAAGGTTCTATGTGTCGTTTACCAATGACCACACATGTTACACCCATATCCACCTCCTCACTGCAAAATCCAACACGCTCGATGCCTACAAGTCATATTCAGCATGGGCAAAAACTCAACATAGTGTTACCATCAAGCGACTGCACTCGGATCGCGGTGGCGAGTACCTGAGCGACAAATTTAGCCACTACCTTAAATCTGAAGGCACAGAGCGAAAACTCACCACACACGACACCCCACAACACAATGGAGTGGCTGAGCGGCTCAACCGCACACTCGTTGAACGTGTGCGAACAGTCTTGCATGTGAGTGGACTACCAAAGCACCTGTGGGGTGAAGCATTAATGCATGTGACCTGGATAAAGAACCGCACCGCATCACGCATACTCAGCAACCAAACACCATACGAACTGTTGACAGGCAAGAAGCCCATGTTATCGCAATTACCAATCTGGGGTGCACGCGTATGGGTGCACGACGACTCCGGATCCAAGCTGGATGCCAGAGCACGAGAGGGTTGCTGGATCAGGTTTGATGCCAATAGTCAAGCGCACCGCATTTACGATGAACGATGACATACCGTTGCAATTGAACGCAATGTCTCGTTTGACAGGTGCATCGATATGGACTCCGGGCCAGATAGGTCGCAGATCGAGGGGGAGCAGAGAGAAAAGACTGAAAACGACAATCAGCGCCCACCCAGCAAAACTCACACTGACGACTCACCTGCGCCACCACCTAATCAGCCTGAAAACAACCCAAACAAGTCTAGAAACTCAGCTGCACCTCCCATTCAACCACACCATTCAGAACGACTAAGGAAGAACTCACCGTACATCCAAATGCTGCAAAGCGGCTTAGGAACACATGACGGTCGTGAAGGTGGCACTACACTCCCACGCGGTGTTTTGGGAGCTGACCTTGAGAGCTGACGTGAAACCAATGCAGACAGTGCGGACTTGGCAGGGAAATTCGATGAATGGGAAGAAGAAGAGATGACTTACGCCATGTACACTGGAGCTAGTGCGGCTGAGGCACTTGAGCCACACACAATCGATGAGGCTCGGAAACAGCCGGATTGGCCACGCTGGGATGAGGCAATCAAAGCTGAGCTAACCAGCCTCAACGACGCACATACATACCTGGGATATCGTACCAAGACCGCCAAAGGGAACGAACATCGTCGATAGCAAATGGGTATTCCACATAAAGAAGAACGCGGCAGGCAAGATTGACAAGTACAAAGCCAGGCTCGTTACCCGCGGTTTCATGCAAGTACAAGGGGTCGATTACTATGAAACATACGCCCCGGTCACTCGTCTTTCATCCCTCCGACTAATCCTCGCCATTGCAGCCTGTTACAACTGGGATGTCGATGTATTTGACTTCCACTCTGCTTTTCTAAATGGAAAGCTCGACGACAATGAAATTATCTACATGGAATTACCCCCAGGCTTCGACAAAGGCAGAAAGGACCTCGTAGCCCACTTACGCGTCGTCCTTTATGGATCCAAACAAGGCACGTTGAAATGGTACCAGCGACTGTGCAAAGAACTTGCCGAGCTCGGCCTAAACCGCACTGAAGCAGATTGGGGAGTGTTTGTGGCAAAAATTGGTATCGATCTACTCATTCTCGCATCTCACGTCAACGATTGTACAGTCACAGGGTCATCAAAGGAGCTCATTAAAGCATTCAAAAATGAAATTGGGTCGCGCTTCAAGATCTCGGATCTTGGACCCATTAGCTGGCTCCTTGGCATGAAAGTAACACATGATCGTGATGCACACACCACCTCCATCTCCCAACAGCCATACATTGACGCGATCATCACCAAGTACAATTTTGCCGACCAGAAACCGCTCTCCATCCCCATGGATCCCAATATACAACTCTCGTGGTCCCAGTGCCCTAAATCAGCCACCGAAACGGCAACCATGCGCCAAGTGCCTTATCGGGCAGCACTCGGTTCACTCATGTACCTCGCAGTGGGTACACGACCGGACATCTCATTTGTCGTATCAACTCTTGCCCAATTCATGGAAAATCCAGGACTACCTCATTGGAAAGCACTCAAGCGTGTCTATTGGTACTTGATCGGTACAAGGAGTTGGTCATTAACCTATGGAACACAGACTAATGGCCTTGTGGGCTATGCCGACGCGGATGGTGCATCCCAGGAACACCGACACGCCATATCGGGATATGCGTTTATTATTGATGGAGGGGCAATTTCGTGGAGCTCGCGCAAACAAGAACTCGTCACACTTTCCACAACAGAGGCCGAATATGTCGCATCCACACATGCTGCTAAGGAAGCACTTTGGCTTCGTCGACTCATTGGGGAAGCATTCGGCCCACTCCGCAACCCAACAATCCTCTACAATGACAACCAATCTGCTATTGTGCTTACTAAGGATGGCAATTACCATGCGCGCACAAAACATATCGACATATGATATCATTTCATTCGTTTCTCAATTGACAAAGGTTCCATTTGTTTACTTTATTGCCCTACTGATAACATGATTGCCGATACTCTTACTAAAGCCCTCCCCTCTTCTAAAGCTAAACATTTCACTACTGAACTCGGACTTCGTGCCGTTTGAGGGGGAGTGTTGGAGTTTACAAATGTCGGTCATTACCATAGCTTACATAATCACCCTCGTTATTTTCCCTTTTCGTATTCCGTTCATTCCTCAGTTGACATCCGTCGTGTCACTGAGGTGAGACATTATTTCATATGTTCATTAGACAGTAACTCACTACTATGTAGACTTATATCCATCTACAGGTAATATAGTTGACATCCGTCGTGTCACTGAGACTTATATCTGTCTACACCACATACCACGAGGAATTCGCAAACACCTTGTATAAAGAACTCAACAAAAACAGATACATTGGTCCTTTCATATCATCGCTCCTTACATCCATCATCGGACCATTCCAAACATCTCCAATATTGATTATTCCTAAACCAGGAAAACCAGGTAAATACAGACTCATACAAAATTTCTCATACCCCGCTTCCACCTCAACTCAATCCTCTAATCCATCCGTCAATTCCTTGGTGGACGCTAATGATTTTCCAGCCTCCTGGGGAAAATTCTCTATCATATACCTACTAATATCTCAACTCCCCCCAGGATCCGAAGTAGCCACGAGAGATGTTGCCGAAGCATATCGCACAATACCGCTCCATAAATCCCAATGGCCAGCAGCCGTTGTACGTGCAGACAAGGACACCTTTTTTGTAGACACTTGCCTGGCATTCGGTGCGACTCCATCTGCAGGAACATACGGATCAGTAGCTGATGTGGGCGCAGAAATCCTCCGATCCCAAGGCATCGGTCCCCTCGATAAATGGGTAGACGACCATATATTCATACACATAAGGAGAGAGCATCTAAGTAACTACAACAATGTGCGCATGCAATGGCACAACCAGATCACGGCGCAAGGTGGTCTAAAGCGATTAGGTAGCCGCATATGGTTTCAGGGCATGGAAACGAACACAGGAATCCACGAGGAGTTCAATGAAGACTGCGTGTTCCCAATTAAAGATTTATCCCACACATCTCCGCGCTCTCCCCATGATGCCCAATTTACATACAACCTACGAGACATAGACGACACCTCAGCCATCTTAGGCATCCTGTGGGAAGCCAGCAAAGACCAACCCTTTGCCCCATCAACAGTATACATAGGATTCGTATGGGACATTGAAAACCGAATAGTATACCTAACACCTGCCAAGGTCAACAAGTATATTGAGGCCATCCAGAATTGGAATGCCAGGCGGACACACATCCTTGAAGACGTAACAAGCCTATATGGCAAACTGCTTCATGCAACTGCAGCCATACCACGAGGCCGCACATACCTAATCGGCATGGAACGCATGCTCAGCATTTGCTCGGCACATTCCTTCATGCTGCACCGACCCGTAGCCTGCATTGCCAACGATCTCGCATGGTGGCTTGACCGACTACAAAATGGAGACGTGCAATGCCCCATACTCACACCCACTCCGTTTGTTAACCACAAAGCTTTTTCTGATGCTAGCTCTGGCATGGGGATTGGAATCGTCATCAGGGAACGCTGGCGAGCATGGAAACTCACCAAAGGATGGCAAACAACAAGAGGATCCATACACGACATCGGGTGGGCCGAAGCCATTGGATTCGAACTCCTCATCCTCTTCCTTGACCGTGTCCTGGTTCGGAGCCAGAACGTCATCGTCTTTGGTGACAACGCAGGCGTCGTCGAAGGTTGGTGGAACAACCGACACCGCAATACCAAGACCAACCATGTCTTCCGACGGATCCACATGTTCCTCCTTGAAGCGCATCACATACTTGACGTTAGAACAGAATACGTACCCAGCGCTCTCAACCCAGCAGACGGCCCATCCAGAGGCTTTCTCCCCCCACGAGAACTCCTCCTACCTCGCATCCCAATCCCAATCCCACTCATTCCCTTCATCACAGACGTTGTGGACCTCACAGAGTGCGAATACAATCAACCCGTTAAACATCCTACCGTTGACAGCAGCTGTAACACGCAACGAGAGCGAACCCTTACAGCACGCAACGCTGCATGGGCCCATGCTCAACACGAGGACAAAATCATCTTCTCGACCCTCACGGAAGCATCGTCCTGAACCGAGTATTCCCGCCCCTCACCCATACCATTCGTCACTACAGCCCAACCCTTCCCCTCTACGCCCTCACTGCCATGCTCGGGAACGCATTCGCCTCTGGGTACCAGCCACACCCACCACACGCTCCTTCCCTTCCCGGTCGCCCTCACGCATCACCGACCAACAACCTACTCCCTTAAACTCAAGCTCAATTAATCCTGCCTCGGAACAGCACCTCAACCGCATCTTGGACGTCATAAGCGCATCTTGGACAGAACGAACCAAAGAATCCTATGGATGGGGCATCCTCGTATACCACACATATTGCGACATGAACAGCATATCGGAGCTCGATCGATGTCCCATTTCAACATCCATTCTATCCTCCTTCATCTCCAGCTGCGCAGGCACCTACTCAGGATCAGCCTTATCCAACTTTGCTGCTGGTTTACGTGCATGGCATTTGCTACATGGCCAGCCGTGGGACATCAACCCCAACGAGCTACGAATGGTAATAGAAGGAGGCACACGCATCGCCCCAAAATCATCCAAACGCCTCAAACGTCCCCCCCTGGACCGCTCCATCCTCCTTCTGTACTTAACTTACCTTGATCTAACAAATCCCCGTGATGCAGCAATCTTCGCATGCATCGTAATCACCTTCTATTCTGTATCTAGGCTTGGTGAATTCACTGTTGAAAAAATTCGAAGCTTTGACGCATCGCATCACATCCCACGCCGGAACCACTCTCGTGCCATAGACAACAATGGCATCACTGTTCTTTCTTTCAAACTTCCATTCACCAAATCAGCTAGAGCGGATGGCGAAACAACGCAATGCGCACAACTCGATCACCTCACAGATCCTGTCAAATGGCTCGACAACCACCTCGGCATCAACAACCCTGGCCCTAACGACCATCTATTCGCTTGGCGCCACCCGAAATCAGGTCTCCGTCCCCTCTCCAAAACCGAAGTAGTCAAGCGTATACAATCCATCACCACCCAATTCTCTCTCCCGGAATTCAAAGGACACAGCCTCCGTATTGGAGGCACACTCCACTACCTTTTACTAGGCACTCCTTTCGACGTCGTCAAAACCATGGGACGCTGGGTAGGGGACTCGTTTAGATTATACCTTCGGG